>JARFOD010075638.1:0-20853 GCA_031763545.1 Mopalia muscosa
CCCCCAAAAAAGCAATTCCTGCTTAAAATGGTGCCGAATCAGCCTCGATGAAGAGGCTAGTTTATCATGCCATGCAGCCTTCTTTGGAAATGCAGAGTTAGTGTGCACATCACTGTGCAATTTCAAGTTTTTTCATCTACCTGCTATTATGGGTTCTATTTGTTCTGTCCAATAATATTTGATATACTGAATTTTTTGAAATCGCACAAAAGCCTTGTCAAAAATACAAAAATACTGTACAAGTATATGTTGTTCACCCGCAATGGTGGTCCTGTAACTTTGATTTTTTTACGCATGTTTTACCTTATTATTCAGAGATATATCATTTATCCGATGGGATATCAAATCTTTATTTACCCGCTTAGTCTACTTAATTGAAGATCCGAGCTAACTTCAAATGTAGTAACAGTATGCAGAAGTTGTTCATTATGGGATCATCCTAGCCCTAAATGACGTCTTACCTTCCTCATTTTCTTTGGGCCATGTTATGATGTTGATGATGATGATAATTTTATTTCAGACTCAAAGTCCATAGGTACCGGGTACAGGTACCGGACATATAACATGGCCCAAAGAAAATGAGGAAGGTAAGACGTCGTTTCGGGCTAGTATCTTCCCAGAGTCAATGCCGCTAAGTCTGCAGGGAGATGTAATGTTGGGTAACTAGCGTATCGCGTGCACGTGATGGCAGACAGCTAGTAACGAACAGTATATTGAACGAATGTGTTTGACATGGTTAAATGATTTCCGGTACGCGAAATGCCTATTGGTCAGATAATATAATAGACGCGAATACGTATCTATTGCATTTTATAAACGGTTTTTTCTAAAAGAAACGAAACTAGAGTCAAAAGATAATAGGCCTACTATTACGGATGTGATAAATATAAAAATTTCGATCATTGTTCGACAAAGGAATAATATTTATTATTTAGGACAGATGTGAGGAAATGATTGTAAATCGAGAGAATATACCATCCCGGAAATGAATGTAGACTTGAAACGGATTTGCACAAGTTTAAAGGGAAATGCATCTATACCCGGGATGATCGAAATCAGGTTAATTGACTTTGCGAGAAATAACATAATTATTATTTACACAAATATAATGAGCTGTGTGTATGATATTTTCGTCTCAGTCATTAATCACCAGTCATTTTGAATCATAATTATCCTGGTGACTGATGTTGAATTTCTTAAAACTACTTAAAATAAAAACCATGAACTAGTCCAGCTGGCGCACTAAACAGTTACTCGCGCATTTATACGCCCTGTAACAGTACAAGGGAGATAATCTGTTCTATCTACACGATACTCTATATTTGTTTCCAACGTTCACTGCTAGTATTAAATGGCTAAATCTTCACTCTTGGGGAAGCAAATCTTACGGATAAGATAAGATTTTAGCAATCCTTTATCCAAGGTGTAAAATTTGTTCAAACGATTTTGATTGGAAGAATCATTAACACCACCTTTTCATAAGGTGGAAATACCACGAAAACTATATATTGACTGTTGAAGATACAGCTGATTCTAGTGTCCGATGATAATACAGCTGGTTTTATTGTCCGTTGACGATACAGCTGATTATATTGTCCGTTGACTATACAGCTGATTATATTGTCCGTTGACGATACAGCTGATTATATTGTCCGTTGCCAATACAGCTGACTATATTGTCCGTTGACGATACAGTTGATTCTATTATCCGTTGACGATACAGTTGATTCTCTTGTCCGTTGACAGCTGATTATATTGTCCGTTGACGATACAGCTGATTATATTGTCCATGGACAATACAGCTGATTCTATTGTCCGTTGGCGATTCAGCCGATTCTCATGTCCGTTGACGATAGAGCCGATTATATTGTCCGTTGACGATAGAGCCGATTATATTGTACGTTGACGATAGAGCCGATTCTATTGCCTGTGGACGATAGAGCCGATTATATTATCCGTGGACGATACAGCGGCTTATATTGTCCGTTGACGATACAGCTGATTCTATTGTCCGTTGAGGATACTGTTGATTCTATAGTCCGTTGGTGGTACGGTACAGCTGATTATATTGTCCATGGACGATACAGCCGATTCTATTGTTTGTTGATGATACAGCCGATTCTATTGTCCGTGGACTTTACAGCTGATTATATTGTCTGTTGGCGATGGAGCTGATTCTATTGTATGTTGATGATACAGCTCAGTCTATTGTCCGATGAAGATACAGCTGATTATATTGTCCGTAGCCGTACAGCTGATTATATTTTCTGTTGACCATACAGCTGATTCTAGTATCCGTTGACGATACAGCTGGTTCTGTTGTCCGTTGACGATACAGCTGATTCTATTGTCCTTGGTGATACAGCCGATTCTATTGTCCGTTGACGATAGAACCGATTATATTGTCCGTTGACGATTCTATTGTCCGTTGACGATAGAGGCGATTCTATTGTCCGTTGACGATACAGCTGATTAAATTGTTCGTTGACGATAGAGCCGATTCTATTGTGCGTGAACGATAGAGCTGATTATATTGTGCGTTGACGATACAGCCGATTCTTTTGTCCGTTGACGATAGAGCCGATTATATTGTCTGTTGACGATAGGGACGATTTTATTGCCTGTGGACGAAACAGCTGATTATATTTTCCGTTGACGATAGAGCAGATTCTTTTGTCCGTTGACGATAGAGCTGATTCTATTGTCCGTTGACGATAGAAAAATTAAACAATTTGCGACGTTTGAACTGAGTAGCTACCACAGGGCTAGTCGTGTCGTTTCAAATTATTAACTGACTTAGGCCAAGGCGGGAGACAATATGCCATGTGGAACTTGGAAAGATCAAACACGCTTTCACTCAAATTCCCTGCAATTATTGACTTTGTATGTTGATTTGTATTTAATTGTGCCATCATCTCTATGTTGTTGGCCATGTCAATATATTACCATAAAGATAGTAAAGCCTGCTGCACACGAGCGATCCCGAGTCGCCGACAGTGTCTAGTCGCGTCGCAAGCATGCAGCGTTTCCTATCGATTTTTAGTCGCCGACGGAGGATCGCTCGTGTGCGGCGGTTGTTGAGAAACGTAACCAACTCCAGGTTGACTGCGGAACGGCTCATAATAGTTGAAATGCTATCCAAACATATGGATGCCAGGTATTTACTCAACTAAAATGTAGACAACTAGAAGTATCGTAATCAGGGTTTGAATACTCCTAATGGATATCATTAGGCTACCGGACGTCATGGTAAAGAAAATCAGTCATTTTCCAAGGGAGATAATCAAGTCTCTTCCGTCTCACACACATTTAACATCAAAGTGATCAGTTAGAGATGTCTTTAATCATTTTACCGAGACACAATAGCTTATGCTTAATAACCCATGCTATTTAAAGAGGCACATTTATCTTATGCTTAGTAACCAATGATATTTACAGAGGCACATTTATCTTATGCTTAGTAACCAATGGTATTTACAGAGGCACATTTATCTTATGCTTAGTAACCAATGATATTTACAGAGGCACATTTATCTTATGCTTAGTAACCAATGATATTTACAGAGGCACATTTATCTTATGCTTATTAACCCATGATATTTACAGAGGCACATTTATCTTATGCTTAGTAACCAATGGTATTTACAGAGGCACATTCAGTTTATGCTTATTAACCCATGATATTTACAGAGGCACATTCAGCTTATACTGCATAACCCATGATATTTACAGAGGCACGTTTAGCTTATGCTTAGTAACCCATGATATTTAGAGGCACATTTATCTTATGCTTAACAACCCATGATGTTTACAGAGGCACATTAAGCTTATGCATGACAACCCCGTATTCGCCATGAGGCGCATTTAATTTATGTTAGATAATCCGTGAATCACAGCTTATCAATGATATTATACATATAGAATATTACACTTTAGGTGATGAACAGCTTAAGCACCCATTTTCTATTGACCAATCGATGCCACACTTTGGAAGTGTGAGTCTCTCTTCGGCTCCATCACAAAATAAAGGCTATGTAGACAACTTCTCTATGACTGGTTTTTAGCGGGGTCTGTTGTCACGTGATTGCAGAGTGGAGGATGATGGCAATTGTCCACATAAAATGCTTACTATATAATTGAATTGACACGGGAGTGCATGGTTTATGTCATCTCCCAGAGGCAAGGCAGAAATAAGATCGTCGCATTAATCCTCACTCCCTTACTCCCATACCTCGCCTTTATGGATCGAGTTAACTAGAGTATAAAACAGCTACTTTCGGATGACCTCTGTTTACCGCACTCAATCAGATGTGAGCTTTCTTACAATAAGAAAGAGGCGATCTAAACATAGGATGAACAGTTGGCAAATACATGTAATATACATGCATGATCTTACAGTGACTTACACCCATTAACGAGTCCTGACATACTCACAGATGATTGACTTTGAGGTGTAGGCCCTAAACGGCTTTCAGATTGCTTATTTCTGCAATAGTCTAATTAAATTTTTGCCACGTTGTTTACACGAATTGCAGAAAGGAAAGGAAGGCCTAAAGTGGAGTCTTACACATTTTGAACATTGCAATGGGAAGATGGTTTGTGTATTGAACACAGAGGCGGTGTCGAAGAACGGCTGCGACTTGGGCTACTTCTCGGGCATTGGCGTCCGATGACAATTTTTCAGGGAGAGACAAACCCGGGATGGACTGACACGTTTCTGTTTTTGAGTATGCCAAAAATGGATTTAGGCTTTCCCAGTCACACACACACACACACACGTAACACACCCTACCCCTACCTGTATTCCTGTAAACGTACGCGACATATGACACATGCCTGGATGTTAAGCGTACTCGACAACTTTCACATACCTGGATGTTTTAGCGCTCTCGACATATCACATTCCTGGAAGTAAAGCGTTCGACAAATGACACATACCTGAATGTTTAGCTTACGCGACGTATGGCAAATGCCTTATGTAAGACGTACCGGCACGCTACCTAATGCTGAATGTAAAGCATACGCGACATGCCGACATGACACATGCCTTATGTAAGGCGTACACCATCTATGACACATACCTGGATTTCAAGCATACGCGCTTTTTGACACTTAATGAATGTAAAGTGTAGCCACATGACACAACCCTGGGTATTTAGCGTATGCCACATATGACATATACATGGATGTAAAGCGTTCGCTCCCTATGACACTTACTGAATTTTAAGCATACGCGACATTTGACACATACCTTCATGTAATGCGTTCGCCACATATGACGGATACCTGGATGTAAAGCGTACATACGAGATATGTGAAAGATACCTGGATGTAAAGCGTACATACGAGATATGTGAAAGATCCCTGAATGTAAAGCGTACGTACGAGATATGTGAAAGATACCTGGATGTAAAGCGTACGAGATATGTGAAAGATACCTGGATGTAAAGCGTACGATATGTGTAAAAGACACCGGGGAATGGTCCCATACGAGTTAAGGTGTTTAGAGTTTATTAATTAATTGGATTGAGTAGATACTGTTTCCAAAGTAGTGTCCCAAGATAATAGATGTCATACACAGATTACCAGCGAAAGCAACAGAGAAATAAAAAGTTATCTGTACGTATATTTACTAAGGTAAGCATACAGTCGTGTGATTAACCATTCCCTAGACAGGTGAGTTCTCTAATACAGAGGTGGAGTGATTTCAGCCCTGTTCGGAAAGAATTACCGTATGTGTAAATAAAGGCCCTCGGCGCTTATTTACTCTTGATAAAAAGATAATAAATAAGTATTTGGATAGACATTTTGGAATGAAAAGGATTCTTTGATAGTCATCAAATGTCAAACAATGATAATGTAACATGTGTTATCGACACAATATCGAGAGGTCTAACCCATCAAATCGCTGAAGGCTGTTGAAAATGACAGTAACCGACCAAACACAGGATTGGTGACTTCCAATTAAGCACTAACAAACAGTTCATATATCTTCCTTTAACTTGGACGCTCTAGAGCAGCCCTAGACAAAAAACCCTTCATGAACATTCGTTGATTGGCTCTGATGCTTGGTTTTAAACTCAAAGGGAACTGATTCCTGGTACCAATTAGGTGGAGAATATGGTGACTGTGGCCAGTCAAATAACATGCTTCCGGAACAGAATAGCTCAAGGGGGCCAGCAGTTATGGAGAGTTCAGGAATTCGGGAAGGAGATCTAGTTACTTGTGCTTCAGGGAGCCCTGAGGGTGCTCGAATAAGACTCCTTTGGATTTGTCGCTTTGGCAAAGTGTCCTTTGATGAAACTGTGCCATGTCTTGATGAAGACACCGCAGCGGAATTGTTGCAGTGTTTGCTCCGATAAGAATGCCTGGAATCCTTGATCATATGATGGAATTTTTCTCCATGAAAGTCTCTAGTCGGTGCCGCGAATTTCGGATCATAATTACTCGGACCCATTGAAAACACTCCTGGAGATGGAACTGTTTGAAAGCCCAAAAAACCCTTGGATCTCTGGTCTTTCATATTCAGATAGCGACTAACCCCTAGCCCTTCAGATAACAGTTCTTGGTCTGATTTCGATATAGACGGAAAGTTAATTTTTGGTAGCGTTTTGTCGACTTTGGTTTTCTTAGTAAGATCTGGTAAGCCAGAGTTTGGACTCGCTGGACTGAAACCTCCATCTCGTCGCAATCGAGAGCAATAACTCAGTGGTGAAGACTCGTTGGAAAGGTAATCTAGGCTGAAAACAAATAAAGATTGACATTATATGCAAATAGATACAGATGTTCAGATTTCAAGTTTCCTTCATTTCCAGCGAGACTACAATTGTGGAATATGGAGACAAAACAGAATAATTCAAAGAATTCAATTTGTTTTATCCAGGAATATATTTTTCTAAAAATTAATCACACTTGTTAATTAAAAAAACGTCGAATCACCTCATGCTCTAGATCAACAAATTTGTAACTAGATCTTCAGCTGGAGTAAATGGGTTACTTAAACTCACCTCAATGTATAAGGATATAAGGAAGTGTCGCACATTATACATGGCATAGGACGTAAATGATGCACAATTATATACAGTTTACAATGAAGAGTTAATTAATAAGTTAAGTATGAATAATTTGATCAATTATGATTTAGTGAGTTTATTAAGCTTTGATTGAATAGGCAGCTATTAAAAAGCATTTGAAAGGAACTCAGAAGAGCTATGTGGTTATTTGGTAAATACATTTTTTTTCTTTTATATCCGCAAAGAGTTTAAATAAAACCTGGAATTCATCACAGATCCCACCACGAGAGTTGACAAATCAACATAAGCATTTCTCAAACATGAAGTTATTGTTTGTAATACTGGATAACTCGACCGAATGGTTGAGCTAATGTTTATCATGGAGGAAACCTTAGTGAATCACATTCAATTATACCATCTGTATGAAACGGGATCAGCCGTTGATTACTTTACTAAAAACCGTTTTCGTGTTAACGAAATGTGAGTGAATGTGTGGGAGGGGGTGGGGGTTGGGGGGGGGGGGGGTAAATGAGTTGACCTAGTAGAATAGTCCTCGAACTGGTAAACGATGCATCATTTTTCTTAGTTTTTGATTAAATTGATCACAGTCGATTTTTTCTCTATCCCACCTGGTTAAGTCTTATAAAAATTAAAAATACAACTTTCAGAAAACATTAAAAAAAAAGACGAATAAGAAAAGATGAAGCACCGTTTATTACATCACATTGGGCTATATCTGTACAATGGTATAAATTTGAAGCTTTTAACATAAAGTAGTTTATACAAATACGCCATGGAAAATGTAGGGTCTGCTTAAAACTGTTCTGAAATGTGCCAAAAATAGGCAATTCAAATGTTACCACTTGGATCTGATCAAGGAAAACTAAATTATAGGCTCACATGTTAACTATTTGTTGTTTTTTTTAGAATATCGTATTTTTTTTCCACCAATATATAGTTTGAATACATAACTTCTTATCAACGGATAAACAACATTTTGGTCCATTTTGAGCCCGAGGAGTCCAGCAAGACCGTAAGCTTAGGTCCATGGTTTAGGTTAACTTAGGTTTCAAATTAAACACTTTTTATAATAAAAAAAACATGTCAATATTGCATTTGTTCGTTCACGTTTCAGTAGCACTGTAATGGCGTGCTTTTTTTTGCTTTTTTTTTTTTGTTCTCTGAAAAACCCCGAAACTTGCACCAGAATGGGATTCTTTGGAAGACATCAGAGCTATCGCTGTGTGACAAATTTGCAATTCATGTATGCCTACGTCATTTCCCTATCGGCGAGATTGGTTGATACTTTGACTTTTTGAGTGCAAATAACGTGTAAACATATTCGGTTTTTTCTTCTTTTTCTTTTCAAAATTGCATCAAGTAAATTTGATCTTGATCGATCAATCAAAATGACAGATCAAAGTTTCTTAACTTCCAAAATGTCTACATTAACGGACATTGCTTCTACGAGCTCCCTAATTCTCAGAGGTTCCGGCCCGTATTGAGCGGTCATAGCCCCTCGAAGATATATAAGTGTAGCCCATGTATATATGTTTTATAATCCGCAAGGGGATAGACAAATGAGATGTAATTGGAATATATTCTTACTTAGTGGACGGTGTGGTGACATGAGCGAAACATGGCGATGAGAGGACATGACGAGCGCCATGTTTGTTGTTGTCTTTAAATATCTGTGTTCTCATCCAACCTACATTATTTCCTTTAGATTGTCTTTTGAACTTTGACCTGCGATTCTGAAACCATATCTGTAAGTAAACAGAAAATGAAGGTAAAATGCATTCCGTAACAAAAAAACTCCGTCATCATGTCAGAACTTACCGAGGCGTTTTACAGCCCAGCGATTTTACGACACGATAAGGTGTTCCTGTGAAAATATGACCACCATACGATGATTAAAGATCTGCGATCTGCGACTAAGAAATTACCAATTGTAATGTATAACTTTTTTTCTTAGTAGTTATTAAATCAGATAGAGCATTTTAAGGGCACAGATTCAAACTGGTAGCCATTGATTGGTGGCAGGTCACCATTCTCACTCCTGGGTGTGGAAGTCTGCAAATCGTCTTTGGAAACTTTTTGTTGAAAACATTTCGTATAACTCGTGTCATGAGGCGACCATTGTATGTTACATTGTATCATTGAAACCAAGTCTGCATTGAATTTATTGGAAAACCAAAGTGAACAAAGTGAATTTGTCTAATCTGAATCCCGTTCCACAAATTTTTTGTATAAACCAAAGCTTAGTATGACTTACATTGAGCCTATCCACGGCCACAGCCAACTTATCGGATAGCATGTCCAATGTGGTGATGTTAGGGTAATGAGTCTCTTCAAATACACGCTCCAATACCAGCACCTAAAACAGAACAAACTTCCTTCGTTTACTTTTGTTTGTGTGATTGGGGGTTTTACGCAGCACTTTTTCATTAAATGGGATTGCTATAGTTTCAAAACGTCCTCAGCATGCATGCATATCATGTTACAAACAGTAGGTGGTCGATTTGACTTAAAACAATTGTATTTTCAATTATAGTAAGGTTATGTTTTCAGATTTATGTTAAGTTGGCCTAACTGAAGAAACAAATTAAAAAATATACAAATAAATGATTCTCAGTGGAATATTTTCTCATCCCGAATTGTCTAATGATTACAGTGACTATGCATGAAGTACATCTGTATTCTTGTGATAGCTACAATAGGTTTTCCATGTGATTGGGCAAATATTTTATATCAGATATTTCCGGGGATGAGATTGGAAAGAATGCCCTCAATCCCACCTACCTGTTCTTTGCTGTATTTTGTTCGAGTTCTACATCCAAATGGTTTCATGTTTAAAGAGAGAGAACGGTCACGTGAGTACAGGTAATGTATATTGCAGCTGATCGATATCGAATACCACGGGCTGGATCGTATGATAGATTCTACCAGGTGATCGTTACAATTTATATGTACCCGTATGTCATTTGATTCCATTTGTTTTCTGCATTGCCCAATGGAAACCGACGAAGAATTGGCTTGGAGAGAGACAGAACAAGCTGGCCTCTAACGGGTATGCAAAAGGTGTGAACCGACTCTTATTCAACACCCTTTGATCTGCGATTTATTGATACCCAAGCAGCAAATGAACCCCACCGAGATAAACCAGCGATCATACAGCGATTAGATAGATAAACAATAGACAAAACATCCTTGCTGTGTATATTCTAAAGAGTTTTTTAACGATCAGCTGGTCAGAAAAAGCCAGGTTATTTCAAGCCTGTATACTGATGTTTTTGTTTTGTTTTTACTGTTACCCATTTATATTTCTCGTAGAATATATAGGATCCATTATTACAGGTGTTTTTCATGCATTAAAATATTCTTTAAATATAAGCAAAATATTGTCCCATTCACATATAATCCATTTAATATCTTCAGAGATTTGGATGTATATATTTAGAATTTAGGAATTTACGTTATAATATACGTTATACACGTATAATGTATAGTATAACGTATAGATAGGGACAAATCCAAATATTTGGTAATATTTTATTTCTTCTCTTATTATTTATTTTTCTCGAATATATAGTGCCACACACTTTATAATTAAGATTAAAACAATTATTTTTTAAATAGCATATTTTATTTACTATCAAACACTTGAAAGCCAGGTGACCGTGTGTATGAGAGCTATACACAGCCGTGTCTGATACTAAACTCTCCAGAATATATTAAAAGTGAGAATCAGCTGGACATGAGAACAAAATGTTATAAAACAATGGATGTTATATGAAAAAGTGTAAATACTGTTGACCTAAAAAGTTGACTCCGACCGAGTATCGACGTTTAGACCAGAATTGGTGTCGTTCTTTGGCGAGTACTTGAGTTCATTTTATGTTAAAAGATAGTACATTGTGTGGGGAATCGGGATGTTTGAATCCTCGATCCACAGCTTGGTGACCTGAGCTAGTTGGAATTGAAGCATAAAGTGTCTCTATTTGATCTGTTTTTGTGTTGTTTGGTTTTTTGGGGGTTTTCGCCAATGAGGTATTTAAACACACTCCCAAATAAGGGACTGTCGGCAGATGCACTGAACGCGTATATTTATCGTTGGGTAGCCTGCTGTGTTAAACAAAAGTATAAAGTATGTTTAATTCTACCCAGTATTATTAAATCGTCTCATGACGTTGTAAACTGAAGATGTTTAAGGATTAAGACACTTCATATATCTGTTAATTAAGCCATGTCATCCAGAACCTAACACATAACTCAAAGCCAGTGTATTAACCTGTATGTTGACGACAACGTGTTATATTCTCTGTTCTCTTATATATATCGTCGAAGTAAAACAAATTAGTCTTTTCCGTATAGTTCTGAAATAAAGGATCAAAACAACCCAACCGATAGGAGTCAAAACGCACCAACTTTTAAGGCAAAACAAAAATTCTGAATCCTACAAAAAATAGATATATCTTTTATTTTGTAAAATTTATATTATGAGAAGATAAATTCATAATTTATACACTGGTATATAAAGTACAGACTGAATCCGTCTTGTGTTTATCTGTTTCGTTTCAAAACACAATTAACAAGAGCTATAAAAGAACCACAATATAACGCTTGGACAAAATACATGCTTTCTGAATTCCTTTGACTGGTTTAAGTGGCATTTAGAACAAGTCCTAAGGGAAGTTTCGCCTTAACCATGCATGCAGAATAGGTCCTTTAGATTTTTGTTTCTCTTGTATGTAATGGGTCTTTGTGAGAGAGGAGAAGACATTTTAGGTACAACATTTCGATATTCCTATAAAAGAAGTAAAGCAAACTGGGAGATTGGCTGGTCATATTGGAAAACAAATTATATTATTTCTTTTTTATACCCTTTACCTGATTCCCAATTGAAACCTAGTGGATACAAATTTTGAATATAATAAGCCTTTCTTTCTAAGCTTTTTTTGTTTGGTTTCTTCTTAAGAGGGAATAATTTGTGTTTTTTCAATCGGCCTGATTTCAGATTGTTCTTTATCCGAATTATCACGGAGAGAGAAAGGTTCAGCTATTGGGGATATGAGAATTGACCTATAATGGAGCTGAAATGATGTCCCCATACATGCATCCGAACACCACATATTTCAGTGTGTAACTCCTAGTTACAGGCTATATCAATTCCGGCTAATTTAATATTTGTGTTAACTTCCCTTTTTATGGTTAATTCAGAACCACGGAAGGGACTTGTTAAAATAAATTTAAAAAAATCAATAGCATGTTTACCAATAGGTATATAAATTGGTTGTTTACTCGAAGAAGAAAGCTTCGGATAAGCTTAATATCAACATAATTTCCCCAGGTGACAAATTCTTGGAAATTACTGTTACCGAGCCTTTTTGACATTGAGGAAAGTAGGCCTAAGACATAATTTAAGGCTTTGTTAAAAACAGCTTTAATTATTTATGGCATATTAACTTACAAATCCATTCTTGTATTTTGTTTTTCTTTCAATTTATAATATAGATCTTGAAAATAAAAGTCTATAAAGGTCTACTGCAAAAACTTAAACCCTGACCCTGAAAGAAACACTAACCTTAAAGATCGTTAGCACAAAACAACAAAAAAAGTTGCATCTTAATCGATGCTGTTACTGTAATAGGCCTATATCGAATATTTCGGGCGGTAACTTATTGGAAATGACATTTTACAAACTCAGTCAACAAGTTAGCAATAAGGCGGTATCATATATAGGTTCCTAGCTATCGCTAGCGTAGCACAATGAATAGGGCTAATCCCCTCGTCTTAGCCTTATCTCAACCCATGGTGAAGGTTGGAAACTGATCTGCCGCTATGGCCGGCCTCTCAAAACATATATCCGATTTTTTTCTGATTGTTTTGGCATAGAAAAATGACAATAATCAAACTCCTTCTTTCTTTTCTGACGTTTAAATAAAGTTTTATTTGAATTTCTCGCCAGAGTTGATACGTATAGGTTATCTCCCTTTGCATTAATAGTATTGAAAACCGTAAAAAAAAGAAATATTGCAAGTAGGTAAAAATACTAATCAATGGTTTCAGTGTATCTAGAAAAAATCAGAGAAAAATCAGAAATCGTCTATTTGAAGCCGGCCATAGCGGCCTATCGATTTCCAACTTTCACTATGGGTTTAGATAGGCGGGACGTAGGGCTAAGACGGAGGAATTAGCCCTATACATTGTGCTAGTATAGCTACAGCTTCTAAACGGCCGGAATCGTTTAAGCGCTCTGCACACAGTAAACTTGTTGGTTTACATAAGGTTAAGCATCAGTCTTTTTGTTTTTTCATGGTCCTGGGCAGGGATATATTTGTGACCAATCAAAGAACTTAAATGATATAAACAGCAAGACAACTAAGTGCTTTGTTTTTGGCAAAGAGGATTTGATGGCGGATAACTCTACTGATCAAACTAACTGACATCTTAGTTGTCTCCCTTTGCTGATATGTTTCACTTAATGAACTACACAAAATAGAACACACAACCGACGTCATGGTAATTAATCTAAAGAAGAATTGTTCTAAATTAACATTATATATCTAACTATCGTTGAGTCACGTATTTTTTTTTTCTTTGGAAAAATTGAAACTATGTATAATAATTCAAAAGTTTTAGCATTTGCCAAAAGCTTAAATATTTATTATTTAACATAGGACAGTAGGCCTACTAATTAATAAGTTTTAGCATTTGCCGGTTATTAATTAGTAGGCCTACTGTCCTATGTTAAATAAACACCAATCAAACAAACAAACAAACCATATGGCCAAATCGGAACGCCTCTCTGTTACCATGTTTCAACAACACAATGTATGTACAAGTCTCTTGTTACTTCTGTCTACTTAACACACCTATCTCCAGCCCTCCCACAACTGTTTCCTGCTCTTTGACTTTTGGGATGTTACATCATAATGAAGTCCATCTGTACTAGTGGTAGCATTACGCCTCTGTTAGGAGGGCTCTCGGAGTGTGTGTCATGTCAAAGGAACCCGATAGTTCTGTGTATGCCGAATCCATGAAGGCATGCCTATTAAAAGAACCAGGACATAAGGAATCGAGTTTGTTACCCTTTCCAGGTGCAATGGCCTTACTCGTGAAACAAGTTTGTACATTTGCCCCCTCAACAAAATCTGGATTTTATTTGGCTACATTATTCAATTCTAAAACAGTGTAATTCCCGCATCGTGCCGGACAATCAAGAGCATCTGCCTCACGGTTTATTGTTCACTTTCTTAAATTAAATTTTTGTACTTCTTATGTCAGTATTCCTGTAGCAGGTGTAAGAGATACACCGGATGAGGTATAACAATTACCCTTCTCAGCAAAGAATAGACCGTCCCATAGTTATATCCCAGAATACCTGGAATGATCCCAATGGCTGGTCGGCTGAGGAATCTAAGGGCGTTCACATCGAATAAAACGATTCTGAGTTTTGGGCTAGAAAAATGGAGAATGAAATTGGAAACTTAAACAATTGTAGTAAAAACTTGCTGGACCAGTTGGTCGATTTTCAGAACACCCGCTGTATTTAGTCTCTTATGCAGTAGAACATACATCTGTACCATATATATGTATATATCTTTGGAAAGCTTGGATACTCAGGATGTGGTGAAACATCTATTATGTTTTATTTCTAAAAAATATTGCACAATGAGTAAATGCCAACGGAAACAAATAGACTGTATTTTTCATGGTTAATTAAAGTTAGTGTAGTAACAATAAGACTAAACACAATAGTTGACCTAGCAGAATATTCCTCGAGCTAACAAACGATGCCTCATTTTCCCAAAAATTTGATTTGTCTATCCCACATTGGAAAGTCTTATAAAAATGTTCAACTTTCAGAAAGCATTAAACAAAAATCAGGGATGAACATCTTAAAAATGTTTACTAGATCGCATTGTGCTCTTTACAAAGGTACAAATTTGAAGTTTCTAATAGGATAGTTTTCTAGAAATTTGCCATGGAAAATGTAGAGTATGTTTAACCCTATACAGTGCCAGAAATAGGCATAGGAAAAATAAGTTATGGGCTCCACTTTAACGGTTTGTAATTAAATTTCGAATTATTTTTTTCACCAACATAAAGTTTCTTTTAATCCAATCGTTAAAAAAAATGGTTTATTTTTTAGCCCAAGGGATCCATGGGTACGGTCTTGTGTATACGCGAAGAATAATAGCGATGCGGATCTTTGCACCAATATAATTTCATATGCATTGTTAGACTACGGCACAATGCCAAGGCGTCATTCGGTGGACTTACGATATCTTTAATATTGCGTGTAGGACATGAATGCTCGTGGCCAAAGGAAGACCAGCAATTCTTCTCCACTATTTTCATAGTAAGCTGTTTATTTATGGTTGAAAGCTAACCAAAAAGCGAATTAACGTTTAAACACCACCATCATCCTAGAAGAGAATTTTGTGAAATTTGTATTCTTAAAAGTTTTGGCACGATATGGAAGGTAACTTATTCCTGATATTTGTTTGCTTTGCGGAAATATTCGCCTTAGATAACGACCAGCGACAGGATTTCGTCCCAGTCATTTAAACGGCAGAGGACCCAAATACGACATGAACAACTGCAGTCAAAAACGCCTCAAAATACGCAACCGAGCTGATGCCCCTGTCAGTGGCCCTCTTCTGGTACACAAACCACAGCTTTCTCAGCGGGTTGACACAAAAGGATTATTCCGATTAGTAAATATAAACAGCCGCTGATCAGCGAACGTAGGAATTCAAAGACAGGATAATACACAAGGATAAGACATTGAAAATTAGACAGATTGTTTTAACTTACAACGAAACACGCCATGTATGTAACAGCGTGGCAGCCCAATTGTTAAAGTATACCCCTCCCTCGACCTCACTGATAATAAACAATGACAAGACAGGACAAGCACAAGACGCCACGACACAGCAACAGATCGGCTTCATGCTGCCTCTTCGCCGTGAGAGTTACCTAATAAAACGGGAACATCTTTAATCACCCTTCTCAAAGCTAGATAGAATAAATAAAACGGAACAAACAAATCATTCTCTTTCATCCTGTATTTGCAAAATACATTATTTACAACAAATATCTCTGCAGCAAACATACATCAGAAAATGTCTTGATATAATAAGTTTAAACGTCTATCCAGTTTATAACACTAACACGTAAGATAAGAACCTACGCACCCACGTGGGCTCATTCGTTTTTGTTTCGTAAACACTATCTGAAATAGGTCATGACACTAATTGCTCTTTGAGGGTTCTTTAGAAAAGATGGTTCCATATGAAACCATCACGATACAAATTTGGATCAGTGGCTGTGGGGGTTGCATACAGAACCATAACAGGTAAGCCGAGAGCCATGACTGGAGAACATTAAAGGATTCCATTAGAGAAATATTTTTTCTAAAAGACATCGTTAAATCATAATTGCCAGTGCAAGGCTCCACGATCAGTCTCCCGGGGACAACCCGAGCTCAATTAGCGACAGAACCTAGACAGTTGTCTTCAGTCGTAAACTATTGTTGTGTGAACTTTGGATTATTTCAATCGCCAGAAGAGAAACCAGACTATTAAGGAGTTTGGACATACATGTATACTACATTCAGAGTTCCTTACCCACCAAAATACCAAAACCTTTAAGTGAGGTAAATAAAGTATTCCATGTAATATGTTCGTCAACATTCAGTATCGATTTAAAAAGTTCACTTTCAAAACAGGCTCTAAATACGGTGCCAGTCATTAGTAATGGCGTGCTTTTGGTTTTGATGTGAATATATTTCTCTATCACATGTCTGATTATTTCACTGTTATGACTGGGTTGTCCATCTTACTGTTGATGAGCAATATACAAAGCACATGCAGAGGGTGTCCCCCAGTATCCTGCAAATCACTGGTAAGTTCCCTTTAAGTAAATCTATTTTGACGGTATATGCTTGATTGATTCATTTGTGTTTTACACTGTGCTTTAGGATAATTTACTTATATGGTGTATTCCAACATTAATTGACACTAGCACAAGCAGCATGTGAAGTGTTTCCATAATGTTTGAAAGTTAATTTTCCTCCAGTGCCAAAAAAAAAACAACAATATTGCTACTTTTCTAACAAACTGCTCTTACCCACAGGGCATTAAGACAGTATAAGTAATAGTTATATATTCGGTATTATACCGTAGCTCCTGTTTGCTTGATTGGGCTTTAACTTTTGTATTGGAGATTCTTTCACTTATATGACGACCTATCCGACCAATGGGTGAATGACATCATCCTGCATGCCACTGGCAACATGTAATTATAAAACAGGGAGAATCACAAAGACGCTAAAAGAGATATAGGCTTCGTGGCTACTCTGGTCGCATGCGCTCTGGGTACTGATAAATTGCTATCAGTAAGTATATCATCGGTAAAACGATTTCAGTCTCTTAGATCACCAAAGCTATGGTACATGTACTATATGTTTTGGGTCTGGGTGTAATATTACAAGTTAAAAAAAGCATCACCATAGCATTTTTAATTGTAAAAAAAATATGATACAGTCGGTTTAATAATAGTCACAAAATGTATAAATTAAAAACTGAGAAAAAAGATATATATATATGCGTGTAAATAAAAAATGCTAAACTATACTAACCAGCATTATAGAAGTACATGTACATTACTTGCTTTTTGTATTGACGCATTAACCAAATCAGAAATCTCGCCCAAACCGGGAAAACATCTGACCAGAGGTTAGAGCTCTGTAGTCGCTCACCAGTGATGGTATGCAGTTTGTAATAGTATTTACTTCCAAAGGTTAATGAACCCCTTCACTTTTATCTTCGTTATTTTGAGAACACTTTCTATGTTAAAACAGATTCTAACTCATAAAATCTTACAGGTTCTACACCTGGAGAAGGCCGGATGGCCCAGTGGTCCTGCTGGACGGTATATACTGCTGGTTATACGGTGTCTAACTCGGCGTGTCGTGGGTTAGATTCCCAGACGGGTTTCATCCTGCTCATTCTCTGAACTAGAATTTGGTCAAATTGAGAAAGTATTATCCCTAAAATAACGAAAATACAGTTTATAATAATATTTATTTCTAAAAAAAATAAACCCAAAAAATCAACCATTACTTAACTTGTGTAGGCCTAACATTAACAAAAGAACAGATTGTTTTATATTAAATTGCTTTAGAATTCAAATACTAGTACCTTATACAAACAAAAATATATAAAAGCGCGTAGATAATATCATATAGCAGCAACAAATTTTATTTGACATAACAAATTCATCAATTCGATTAGCAAGACAAAACTAGCGAAAGTCACAATGGCTTCGAAAAAATATTCTCTCAAAAATATCACTGAATCGTATATATCACAACGCATCAAAGATATTTAAACACATCTTCGGCAAACCTCAAAGATATCGCTCTCGTTCTGTTCAAGTAAAGGTGTATTATATAATGTTATTTAATGTTCCACATATAGCTCCAACAACATCACCTAATGTCGATTCATTTACAGCTCGGCCAATCAGAATAGGGAATTCCCTCCCATAGCATCAACCAAATAGGTCATTGCGGTTGGTAAACTGGCCATTATTCCATCCATTAAATACATCAACACAAATCTGTCTGTACGTATTTTATAACTTAATTAGAATCTTCTATAAATACCAAATCAACTTATTTAAATAATATAAGGTCGACAAATGCTATCAATAATGTGGAGCTTCTTATACAGCACTGTAAACGTTACTGCTCCTTGACGTGTCATACGATATGATAACAATACATGTCAACATTTATATCCGATCATGCCAGCTAAGTATATTATTTATGCCTCTGTACTGAAGAAACTAATAACTTAAGTTATTAAATTAATGCACGCCTGTAATTGTTCGCAAAGGGTCTTATAAACTCCTTAAATTAATGAACGAGCTCTATCACAAAAGGTCATTAAATTGACGAGTTGTAATAGATCACAAAAGGTCTGGCTAAATTAATACACGAGCTGTAATTGATCAGAAATTTAATTTTTACTTCCATAACTGGTATGAATCCGTCCCACCAAAGTCTCCTGTACGCTACACAAAACCAACGTGTAGCTTATGTAAATGCAGGGGTAAAAAGTTGTTAAATGATACTTAACGCTGCATTTAGGCGAAATACTGCGAAATGGATTTTATACCAGCATGGTTAATATTAAATAAGTGATCACATTTCATGTCCTTCATGCAAGACGAAATCCGGACTGGACAAAATAAGAGCAACTCTTTTCTTCTTGAGGGCAAGCTGCTAGCAAAGATCACTCCAAAATGTTGCTACGATTGTCCCATTACAATAATTGCACGACCCAGCTTATTGCACACAAAAATTATTTGGTAATATTCCCTATCAACGTGTCTAAAGATGAAGAGCAATCTGAGTGAGGGACGAGTGTACAATTCTGCCATTTCAACCAATTAGATAGAATAAGTGTCTAATGGATAAAGATCTACACTGATATCAAACTGGTTCGCGGCAGACAGAATACCACACACAAGGTCACTGTATAAATTAATACCACAATTTTTTTTCTCGCACAGTTTTCAAACACATATATCAGCTCAGAAAAGTATTCCCTATTCCTTTTGTGCCGCACAAGTTACAAAAATAAAATCACTAACGTTCATCAGGTGGCAGCCGAAATAAATACAGTTTCATTAACAGTCTTCCTATTTCGGATTCACAGAGAGCCCACACATAGTTCAAATCCCGTAAGGTGGCGCCGTTCAGATATTTCTTCTCTCAATATTCTTTTTGTTAGCATAATATCCTGTCCATGATGCATTAAAGTTTAAGAACACTACCTCCAAACCGAAAGATGAAAAATCTTTTCACGTGCAGGATAGGAGTCCCAATTACCAAAAATGTCTTTCCTTTCGTGTTGAGGATTGTTTTACGCTCAAGGTGAAGTGTTTTCACTCAAAGGACGGTGGTTTTAACAGTAAATCACAGTTAACAGAAACAACACCGGTGTTCTATAAAACCTTTGACAAAAGAGTCAGTTCCTTCCATGCCGACAGCATGAACATATGTGATTTGTTCAAGTTGAAGGTTAAGTTCTAAACCAGTATGAATGATTCAATTCCATCAGCGGCCCATCGTTTATTATACACGTTAACTGGACCCGGGCGGCATAATCTACAAGTTGCAAGTTATCACTTTAGGTTCTTTTTATAACACGAGTAACGTCCCTTGCATCTTAGCCATTCCATCCACGAGTTCTATACAGCCCGGCAGCTTTCAAATATGCTTCTTAGAATCAACAGAATATTTCTACAAGAAAACTTTTCATTTATATATTGGAACAATCTCGTGCAAAAAGTAATAAAATATGAAAGTTTTGTTCAAGGTCGTTATACAGAATGTTAATTCCGTGGCACGGTGTTGTTCGAAATCATTATCAAATCAAACGTTTTGTAAAGCAAATTTCATTTTATTTTAACAATTCATTCCAGTTCAGAATACTGGTTTACAAACACTGCTCTCTTAATATGTTCAATCGTATTTATTGTAAAATGTAGGAAGAATTTATTTCACTAATTTTCCACACTGATATATATATTAAAAGTTAGTATTAATGTAGGCAAAATAAACCATGCATGACATACATGGAAAGACTCACTGCAGGCAATCCAAGAAGCAGTAGTGGGAACGTCAACAGCCGTCTTGACAAAGGAACAAAGAAATCAAGATGCAGGCATTTCAAGGCAAAATATACCACTTCTGACACCACTTATGGTGTCTGATTTCTTCGTGTTTCCTACTTAAGAGCATTTCAGTTATATGAAGGTT
>JARFOD010075649.1:0-20851 GCA_031763545.1 Mopalia muscosa
ATGTTTGTAGAATATCTTCCTTACCAAGATTAATCCATACTTTGACACATGTGGCTGCAATTTACATGTAATATATATACACATGCAAATACTCTACTGCGATGTAATATAATGAAAACAAAACCTAAGATACTGGATTGTCACTATAATAGGATGTTTGTTGTGTTCTTTCAGATGAAGAGGCTCACCCGTTAAAGACTCTTAACTCAGAAATTCCTACTGGTAAGGTGAAAATGAATATATTTGTTTTGGGTAACAAGTTAATATTCAGCAAATCTGGTTGGTGGGGCAGAATATTTTTATTTTTTTATTTTCAGTGCCTGAAGAACGGTGTTGCATGAAGGGCCCTATTTTTGTGATTGGGCTGGAGCTGCTAGGTCCGTATGGATTGTTGTCTACCACTACTATAGTAGTAGGGGGGGGGGGGGGGAGGGGACTTAGAAATGCTACTCGGTGTCCGTCCCTCCATCACAAATGCTTGTGAACACGGTAACTTGGAAACAAATTCACTGATTAACTTCAAACTTGGTGTTTAGCTTCCACCTGTTAAGAGGACGGATGGATTGCAAATCACCAAATTCCTTTAAACTCAATGGCCATTATTACATAATTTTAGAATATTCATGTCTGTATGTGCTGTGAACAGGATAAGTCGAGAATAAATTCTCAGATTAATTTCATACTTGCTATATAACTTCCTCTGGTAAAGATGGCAGATGGTATTGCATTTCACTGAAACAAAATGGTTGTTATTACATAATTTTAGCATATTCATATCTGTAGGTGTTGTAAACACAATAAGTAGAGAATAAATCGATGGATTGATTTGAAAATTGGTATGTAGCTTCCTCTAGAGAAGATGGCGGATGGGATTGCATTACACCAAATTCTGTAAAACAAAATGGCCACTATTACATAACTTTAGAATATTGATGCCTGTATGTGTCATGAAAACGATAAGTAGATAATAAATTCACGGATTAACTTCAAACTTTGAAGATAATTTTCTGCTTTAAAGATAATGAATCAGGTCAAATGTCACTTCATTCAGTAAAACATGATGGCCCCCATTGCATTACTTTATAAAAGTCATTAACGGTACTGTATATGTTATGAACACTAACTCTATAACAAATTCACTAATTAACTTGGAACTTGAAATATAGTCTCCTCTCATTAATATAACACAAGGTATTGAATTTCATCAAATTCCGTAAAATAAAATGGCCGCCATAGCATAATTTTACAATAATCATATCTGTACCTGTTGTTAACATGGTGCCTGTGCAACAAATTCTCTGAGTAACTTTAAATATAGTCTCCGCTTAAGACGTGAGATAGGATTCAATTTCATCAAATTTCTTAAAACAAAATGCACCATTTTGACATATACAAGCCTACATTTTCTGAATATAATCATTTTCAGATCGAATTAGCTCTACTAAGACATAGGATAGGATCAAATTCTGCAAAGGCCCCCATTGTATAATTTTTCAATATACACACATACATGATAATTTCTCCAAATTTCGCAAAACTTAATGGCAGCTGTTGCATATTTTTAATGTATGCAAACCAAAAGGGCCGTCAATCAAATTCAAATATTTACTTCAAACTTGGCCTTCTCTATTAATACCATAGATGTTCCTGTATTTCACTAGGTATCACAACAAATATGGCCAACATTGCATATGGCACCAAAATGGTTCTTTGAAAACCAAAACAACATAATTCTCAAACAAAAATAGGAAAAGGAGATTTGACGGGATGATAAGCATATATTTTCAAAAAAGCCTCTAGTGGTGGACCTGCTAGCTACTCAGCTTGTTTTTGAAATATTTTAAAATTAAACTATCAGAAAAGCAATGGTACGATAACCGGGCCATTTCTTATATTTGGGAGAAATAACGTGTGGTGTAACCAGACCCTCTAGCCGTGCTCGAAGTTAACGTGATTAGAGTCTGGTTCACGCGAGACTACCAGGATGCAAGCTAGTGAATTACCTTTAACTTCCGTTAAAAGATTAACATTAACTTAACCCATAGCCGTGACTGCTTGTTTGGGGCTTTTCACATTTGGAGAAATGGTATTTAGAATTTGCCCATCAGAGAAACTTCACCGTTGTCTCATTTTAAAGAACACGCCATACGGAAATCAACACGGTGTTTTATTTCGTCCTACTTTAAAAATGCGTTTTGAAGTCTGTGTTTTTCAATAACAGACCAAAACGTAAAACAAGCAAGCATGCACAGTTTTAAAGAATAGACACGCATCAGTCAGGGACCAACTTCCATAGACCAAGCTATTTGTTTTATTTTCAATTATTTTAGATAACATTGGCGCATACCCCTTAACCTGAGTATACAAGTTATCGAATCTAGTTGATTCCTCGACATGTTATTATAGAAATTGTTTTTCTCACATCGATCTAAGCACAGTTTCAGTAGGACCCTTATTCATGCTTCATTGTTTGACTGTTAAAATGTAAGGCTATACCCTTCACTGGTATTCCGTTTCTTGTTTGTACGTGACAGTATTTTATAGTAGGAATTTTACGATGGCTCACCTGAAAACACGGACATTTGAGTGGCCGATGTGAAGCGTTATTGGCCCGTGAACAGCCGTGCCTTCGTCGTCTCTTTGTCCCTCGTCACACAGCCCCGACTTCTTTGAACGCCGGAGAATTGATCCAGTCTCTTGTTGTGTTTACCCAGAGATTTTTCTCTGTGTATGATATGAAACAACCATACGGGCTCTCCAGGTAGACTACGCACATGCTTATTATAAGCCGGAGAGCAAATGAGTGTTGAATACCTTAGCACTAATATATGTGTAGTAACAGACGACCGTGGGCTACGTAAAAATTTGGTTTAAATCCATTACCCGGAGATGAACAGGCTTCATCAATAATATACAATTTTTGGTTACCTGGAAAATACCTATCCGTTCCATTGTAGGTAAGAATTCTATGCTTCTCTATATTTTAACATGATTTATTTAAACTGCCTTTTAAAAAAAATGATTAAAAATCACAGGTATGTTTACAATATGATAATTTAACTGGAGATTGTCGCACTATGCATGTAGGCCCATTTACGGTCAATTTAATTCAGTACTATAGTACATAATGTGGTTGGGAAATACGTATAGTACTGCCATATAGGTAATTACGTATTGGATCATTTACAAAACATGCTTTGTATTTTACTCGTAGTCATGAAACCAAGTAGTCGGACAGATTGAAGGACTTGAAGGTGATTCAACAGAGAAACTTCTGTTCTTCCATGTTTTTTCGGTTATAAAAAGTATCATATAAAAGCGTTAAGTCCACCTGTGAGTAGATGTACCGGACAGTGTATTGTCATATTTCCTCATAAAATTGCCCATCGGCCTATATATATTTGAAGTTCTGCATACCTCCACGTTTACCAAGCTAAAGCGGATTTCTTAAAAAAAAAAAAATCGAGTTGCTGAGTTATGCCGTTAGGTTCGCATGTTTGCTAAACGAATTGTGCTACATTTTTGCACAGGTAACATACTTATTTGAAGTTAGTTAAGAACAGTACAAATGATTCAGTTATACCGTGCAATGAATTATATATGGATACATCGGAAAATCAGCTCTTCTTTCAATGAAAGTTTAATATTTTGACTTATTTAGACGAACACAAATGTAGTGGGTCTATTGTCCTAACAGTTTATTGAAAATTGCCCTTTTCGCTTATAACAACACCTGTAAACTTGCCCCAGGCAGGAACAGTTTGACAGCATATTTAATAAGATTATGAGGTTTACATGAGCGCCTATAGTCCCACAGAGACACGAATTCTGATGTTATCTGCGATGTTCTCATATCAGCCAGATTGTATTAACCTAGCTTTATATGCGGTACAGAGTGGAGAGCTGGGCACTTCAGGTGTAAATTATCTAAAAAAACAACAAAAAACAAGCAACAAAGCAAACTCTTTATTAGAAGACGCTCTTTTTGTAAATAAATTTATTCTGTAAATTCTTTACTTTATTCTGTACACTCTCAGATCTGAGAGGTAATCAGAGATCTTTTAAGGCCGACGGTGTCTTGTGATCTCTTTATCATGTCTGTGTTTTTGCCAGCCTATGACGTCGACGGTGGTATTTTAACCTCATGCAAGCGAATTCACCTTCAGTACTGCGCCACCACGACTGGTTGAATTGACAGTGCACTATGAGTGGAGAGTCAAGTATCAGTACACTGTGACTGGTTAAAGTATCAGTACACTGTGACTGGGTAAAGTATCAGTACACTGTCACTGGTTAAAGTATCAGTACACTGTGAATGGTCAAAGTATCAGTACACTGTGACTTGGTTAAAGTATCAGTACACTGTGACTGGTTAAAGTATCAGTACACGGTGACTGGTTAAAGTATCAGTGCACTGTGACTGGGTAAAGTATCAGTACACTGTCACTGGGTAAAGTATCAGTACACTGTGAATGGTCAAAGTATCAGTACACGGTGACTGGTTAAAGTATCAGTACACTGTCACTGGTTAAAGTATCAGTACACTGTCACTGGTTAAAGTATCAATACACTGTCACTGGGTAAAGTATCAGTACACTGTGACTGGGTAAAGTATCAGTACACTGTGACTGGGTAAAGTATCAGTACACGGTGACTGGTTAAAGTATCAGTACACGGTGACTGGTTAAAGTATCAGTACACGGTGACTGGTTAAAGTATCCGTACACGGTGACTGGTTAAAGTATCAGTACACTGTGAATGGGTAAAGTATCAGTACACCGTGACTGAGTAAAGTATCCGTACACTGTCACAGGGTAAAGTATCAGTACATTGTGACTGGGTAAAGCATCAGTACATTGTGACTGGGTAAAGTATCAGTACACTGTGACTGGGTAAAGTATCAGTACACTGTGACTGGGTAAAGTATCAGTACACTGTCACTAGGTAAAGTATCATTACACTGTGACTGGGTAAGTATCAGTACACTGTGACTGGTTAAATTATCAGTATACTGTCACTAGGTAAAGTATCAGTACACTGTGACAGGGTAAAGTATCAGTACACTGTCACTAGGTAAAGTATCAGTACACTGTGACTCGGTAAAGTATCAGTACACGGTGACTGGGTAAAGTATCAGTACATTGTGACTGGGTAAAGTATCAGTACACTGTCACTGGGTAAAGTATCAGTACACGGTGACTGGGTAAAGTATCAGTACACTGTGACTGGGTAAAGTATCAGTACACTGTGACTAAGTAAAGTGTCAGTACACTGTCACTGGGTAAAGTATCAGTACACTGTCACTGGGTAAAGTATCAGTACACTGTAACTGGGTCAAGTATCAGTACACGGTGACTGGTTAAAGTATCAGTACACGGTGTCTGTGTAAAGTTTCTGTACACTGTGACTGGGTAAAGTATCAGTACACTGTCACTGGGTAAAGTATCAATACACTCTCACTGGGTAAAGTATCAGTACACTGTGACTGGTAAAGTATCAGTACACTGTGACTGGGTAAAGTATCAGTACACTGTGACTGGGTAAATTATCAGTACACTGTCACTGGGTAAAGTATCAGTACACTGTCACTAGGTAAAGTATCAGTACACTGTGACTCGGTAAAGTATCAGTACACCGTCACTGGGTAAAGTATCAGCACACTGTAACTGGTCAGGTATCAGTACACTGTGACTGGGTAAAGTATCAGTACACTGTGTCTGAGTAAAATATCAGTACACTGTAACTGGGTAAAGTATCAGTACACTGTAACTGGTTAAATTATCAGTACATGGTGTCTGGGTAAATTATCAGTACACTGTGACTGGGCAAAGTATCAATACACTGTGACTGGGTAAAGTATCAGTACACTGTGACTGGGTAAAGTATCAGTACACGGTGACTGGGTAAAGTATCAGTACACTGTGACTGGTTAAAGTATCAGTACACGGTGACTGGTTAAAGTATCAGTACACGGTGACTGGGTAAAGTATCAGTACACCGTGACTGGGTAAAGTACCAGTACACTGTGTCTGGGTAAAGTATCAGTACACTGTGTCTGGGTAAAATATCAGTACACTGTAACTGGGTAAAGTATCAGTACACTGTCACTGGCTAAATTATTAGTACATGGTGTCTGGTAAAGTATCAGTACACTGTGACTGGATGAAGTATCAGTACTCTGTCACTGGTTAAAGTATCAGTACACTGGGTCTGGTTAAAGTATCAGTACACTATGTCTGGGTAAAGTATCAGTACACGGTGAATGGCTGATTTATTAGTACACGGTGACTGGGTAAAGTATCGGTACATTGTGTCTGGGTAAAGTATCAGTACACTATGTCTGGGTAAAGTATCAGTACACTGTGACTGGGTAAAGTATCAGTACACTGTGACTGGATGAAGTATAAGTACAAGGTGACTGGGCGAATTATCAGTACATGGCGACTGCGTGGAATATCAGTACACTATGACTGGGTAAATTATCAGTAGACGGTGCCTGGGTAAAATTTCGGTACACTGTGACTGGGTAAAGTATCAGTACACTGTGACTGGGTGAAATATCAGTACATTGTAACTGGGTGAAGTATCAGTACACTGAGACTGGGTAAAGTATCAGTACACTGTGACTGGGTGAAATATCAGTACATTGTAACTGGGTAAAGTATCAGTACACGGTGACTGGGTAAAGTATCAATACAAGGTGGTTGGGTAAAGTATCAGTATACGGTGGCTGGCTAAAGTATCCGCACACGGCGACTGGGTAAAGTATCAGTACACTGTGACTGGGTGAAATATCAGTACATTGTAACTGTGTAAAGTATCAGTACACGGCTACCGGGTAAAGTATCAGTACACGTTGACTGGGTTAAGTATCAGTACACTGTGACTGAGTAAAGTATCAGTACACGGTGACTGGGTAAAGTATCAGTACACGGTTGCTGGCTGATTTATCAGTACACGGTGGCTGGCTGATTTATCAGTACACGGTGGCTGGTTGATTTATCAGTACACGGTGGCTGGCTGATTTATCAGTACACGGTGGCTGGCTGATTTATCAGTACACGGTGGCTGGCTGATTTATCAGTACACGGTGTCTGGCTGATTTATCAGTACACTGTGGCTGGGTGATTTATCAGTACACGGTGACTGGTAAAGTATCAGTACACGGTGTCTGGCTGATTTATCAGTACACGGTGGCTGGCTGATTTATCAGTACGCAGTGACTGGCTGATTTATCTGTACTTGGTGGCTGGCTGATTTATCAGTACACGGTGTCTGGCTGATTTATCAGTACACGGTGGCTGGTTGATTTATCAGTACACGGTGGCTAGCTGATTTATCAGTACACGGCAGCTGGCTGATTTATCAGTACACGGTGGCTGGCTGATTTATCAGTACACGGTGTCTGGCTGATTTATCAGTACACGGTGTCTGGCTGATTTATCAGTACACGGTGGCTGGCTGATTTATCAGTACAAGGTGGCTGGCTGATTTATCAGTACATGGTGACTGGCTGGTTTATCAGTACACGGTGACTGGCTGATTTATCAGTACACGGTGACTGGCTGATTTATCAGTACACGGTGACTGGGTGAAGTATCAGTACACGGTGACTGGGTGAAGTATCAGTACATTGTGACTGGGTAAAGTATCAGTAAACGGTGGCTGGCTGATTTATCAGTACACAGTGACTGGCTGATTTATCAGTACACGGTGACTGAAAGTCGTGCTCTAATGACGATATACGAGGACGGTTGCATGCATCGATGTTTACTTAGCTATGTTCCTTCCAACATGATTTATTCAGTACAACATATCTGGACTATAGGGTAGGAATTATCTTCCAGTGAGTCATCCTGGTGGTGTATGTAGAAACATATCTGTTTTTGTAATTTTAAATGTATCACATGTATATGTCTCCGTAACAAACAAGTCTATTTTAACTGTTTTTCTGCACTGGTGAGCAGAATTGAAAGGAGTAACATATTTGTTTATAAAGGGACAAAGTCCTGATTAAAAAGAAGTGAGCTTTTATGACGATCTGCCATGGCTGACGGTTTTATTAAAATGACAGATTTCTCCAAGTTGTATAATGCTGGCAATAAACTGTTGAACTCTCGGGTACAACATTTAAACAGCACAAATCTTGCAATCGCTTTACCTCCGAGAGTTTTATTACAAACTTCTCTGAATTATAACTCTTGGCAGATCGATCGCATTTAAATAGAATTGCAGCTAGGCCCCCTATTGGATAAAATTACCGAGTTTCGAGTAAAAACACTGATAACATATGTTGAATCTTAAGTTTTGACAATTTGCTTTACTTTGCAAAGCTCTACTGGCGTATGTACGGGGATTTGGTGTCTGTAGGTGTGGCTACATACACAATACTCTCATTGAGTTGGTTTAATACCCCGAACATATCTCTTTTCGACAACACTTTACCCACTTTTGTCATTTACTAGCGCTGCAATTTTTACAAGCACAGTCCAATCGTAACACATCAGGTTGGTTGCATAGAGGTTCTCACGCAATCAATCAATCGCTTGACATTAGCGTTTGGTTATATGTGATCAGTCCGCCAAGGGTTGTAATGCAGAGTAGATAGGAATTCGCCCAGTTGAAAACTAACTGTAAGTAGATTTATCCGCAAATTACATGTTAATGTCCGTACTGATCAATTCTATATCTTGTTGTGCAGTAAACACGTAGCCATATATCTAATGGGGGACTGACAGCCACGACCAGTAAAGTATATCCACATGTCTAATGAAGGACTGGCAGCCACGACCTGTAAAATATATCCACATATCTAATGACGTACTCTCAGTCACTACCTGTGAAGTATATCCACATGTATAATGACGGACTGGCAGCCACGACCTGTCAAGTATATCCACATATCTAATGACGGACTGGCAGCCACTACCTGTCAAGTATATCCACATATCTAATGACGGACTCGCAGCCACTACCTGTAAAGTATATCCACATGTCTAATGACGGACAGGCAGCCACGACCTGTCAAGTATATCGACATATCTAATAGTGGACTGGCAGCCACGACCTGTAAAATATATCCACATATCTAATAGCGGACTGGCAGCCACTACCTGTAAAATATATCCACATGTCTAATGACGGACTCTCAGTCACTACCTTTGAAGTATATCCACATATCCAGTGACGGACTGGCAGCCACGACCTGTAAAGTATATCTACATATCCACTGACGGACTGGCAGCCACGACCTGTAAAGTATATCCACATATCCAGTGGCGGACTGGCAGCCACGACCTGTAAAATATATCGACATGTCTAATGTCGGACTGGCAGCCAATACCTGTAAAGTATATCCACATGTCTATTGACGGACTGGCAGCCATTACCTGTAAAGTATATCCAGTGTGTGATGGCGGACTGGCAGCCAATACCTGTAAAGTATATCCACGTGTTTAATGAGGCTACTGGGCAATTTAATGTCGCCTTTGACTTTTTGGAGAGTACATCTTGGAGAGTACATGTTGGAGAGTACATTGTAAAACACATAACAGAAAAAAAAGAGAAAAAAAAAAAATCAAGGTTCACAGTGATGTGATCTGAAAATCTATTTGTTCATTATAGAGCTACATGGCAGCATTGGCATGATAGACTGCGACACAGAACTCTTCAGCTGTTACAAGCTATCACTGGTAGCCAGGAATGATACTAACGTATGATTGAAGCAAATTGAAGTACAACTTATTAGATACACGATACAGTTGGTTAAACGTTAGGTTGCTACATGCAGAATCTACACGACAGCCCGAAGGAGCCGGGACGTTATTGGATATTCCCGCAGCAGTTTCTTATTTTATGCCACTTGTCCGACCCATAATATATTATACGTGTATTGAAGTATATAAATTGTAGGAAACAAACAAAGCCTACAATCTATACATTGCTATATATTATTCTCATGCTTGAATATATTTTCTTAAACCTGTTTCCACAACTGTTGGCTTCCTAAAAACCAAATGTATATAGAGCCGATAGTTGTGTCAATTCACCAGATCATTACGCTTGATAACGGTGCTAGGATCTGTACCGTCGCAACCTTAACAAACAGAAGTTGTAATCCATAATAGTCTTGCTTGTGTATGTTCAACCTAACTTCTAAATGCCTCTAAAAATGTAAGATGTTCCTGATCTGAGGTAAAATATTTTAATTGAAGACACGGCTTTGTTTAGCAAACATTTAGTTGATTGTTTTGGCTGTTAAAACAGACTAGCAATTGAATTTAGCTGTAAATATAGAACTTTACAAGGTTTTGTTTTTATAGCGTCAGAGTTAACAATGTTAAACGAACCTAATCTAAGCTTAATTTAAAGGATCACCTGTCACTCTGTTATATAATTAAAGTCAGGTATACTTAAGTATAGACTGCATTTCGGATACCTCAGCAATAGAAGAATTGAAGCGAAATGATCTCATGATAAAAGATAACGTCATGGCCTACGTAATTCAAGCCTATATGGCTCATCAGAGGGGGTTTGTAGTGGGCATGTTTTCATTCTTGGAGGAGTGACAATGGACGTATAACCTGGATATTGCTGAATTGGGTATGGTGTGATTTAGGTAGATAAGTCGATGAAGTCACCTTTACTACATTGTCAGGGTAAGGTGGCTTTAGGTGTTGTGGGTGCCGGGTATGCTATGTACATAAACTCTCGAGCAGTGATAAGGATGCAGTAGTGAAGTGATGAGGATGCTGTATTCGATTGCTTGAATGCAATGCATCTGTTGATCTGTAACTAAAGCAGACGCACAACTGGTGGCAGCCATAAGGAAGGTTATGCTTTACCATGCTATGAAACAAAGGCTGGTAATGTTAACTAGAAATTAAATTTGCATTAGATATTTAAAGCACATGCATGCATGTTACTTTGCTTTGTTACAGAATTTTGTCATATGCTGTAAGTTATGTTTAACACTACACTGAGATTATAAATATTCCGCATATATTGTTTTTTTGATGCCCCGCCGGGAGTTTGGTATGAGGCCTTCTGTTCCCATAGTGCTCTTAGAGCTAAGGGGCCACATGGAGCCGATCTGTTTGTGATGTCCTTGTTTTACGTCCTGTGAATGTCCTGTTTGTTCTTTATTTGTGTCCAGTGACATCGATATTGGTTTCCTCCCCATTACATGTGCTAGCACGCCGTCATGTTAGTGTAATAACCTTAAGTAAGGCATTGAAACCCAATCAAACACACAAACATTACTTATTTGCCGCTAGGAGATAAAGCTGACTGAATGTGGACCCCGGGGTAAACCGATGTGTAAGCCGATTAGAAGACACCACAGCACGGTCTGATGGCTTGTTCTTTATGAAGCTACGAATCAGATTTTACTGTTTTTATTTGTTTGTCCGTGTGATTAAAATTGTGAGATATTTATGACAGTGGTAGTGATTGGTTAAACCTAATGTAAGAACAAGATAGAAACGGTGACACGATATCAAAACTTGTTGCTTTTCATCTAAGGAACTAATTGTGTTCGTTATGGCCAATCGAACTTTATTAAAGACATTAATACAACCGGCTGCGGTTAAAGATAATGCTTTTCTGATCTGGAAAACAAAACTTTCACCTGCTATTATTTCTTTTACCAAAGGTAATCTGAGACTTAAGTTGCAGATGGTTGGGAGGGTGCTTTCTGTTGCCCTGTTGCTCTCAGACCTAATGGACAACATGACGCCCATCTGTTAGTGATGTCCTTGTTAGGTTACGTTCTGTGATTGTCAGTGTTTGGTCCTGTCGGGTTTCTGTTTGTTGCCAGTAGCGTCGAGGGTGGGTTTCTCCACATTTGAACGTGCATAACCTTAAGTGCAGCGTTGAATCCCAATCAAACAATAAACAATAAAGATTGTCAGAAGACTACAGAATTCAGTGCGAGAAGGCAAATTTGAATGACGTACCATATTAGTCGGACCTAACGTCCCCCCCAAACATATCAGTTGGCCTTACAGTATGGTGTGCAGCGGTAAGGGGTGTTATATATCAGTGCTGCCCAGAAGGTTATACTCATAACATAATGTGGTTTTAACTATTACATTCCGTGCAGCGGTGCTGGCATGAGCTAACTATACCTGTCAGCTAACTACCCTGATCACATAGGCTATTAAAACACCAATCAAGCAAGACATAGGTAAAAAAGTCCAAATCACAAGTTTTAAGCCCATTGAGTTTGCTTAAATATAGGTTCATTGAAAATATAGCATTTAAGAGCTATTTATTGATGACAGCTTGGTGTTTACCCACTTATTTGTATTCCAGATTCCAAAGTCCAACACGTAAGATGGCGGCAGTCCATCGCGCCGGGCCGAGTATGGGATTGCAACACGAACTTTACCGAAGATCACATCGAGTGCCTCCTCCTGGAGAAGTTCACCCTGAAAGGTTATTAGGTATGGGCAGAAAAATACCACCAAAAAATAATTGGTTTGCACATTTATCTCAGTGCTATTAATTGATGATATTTAGATGATACTCTTGTAATTGGTTACATATTATTCATAATTTTGTGTTAAGAAAAAAGAGAGATGAATTCCGGTTTTGTTTACATTACACTCCGCCTTCGCAAAGAAACTAAATCAGTAACATTTTTCAGACATGTTGTCTATGGAATGCCAGCGGAGAAAACGCCAGTCGTTTATGGAGGGAGATGTTCCAAGAGAACCACTTGACCTCGACGCTATTGTGGATGAGTTTAAAATTGACGACAGCATATCAGCATGTTTCGCAGACATCGGCTCTAAGAAAAGTCTCCAAAAGAATAAGGTGAGCCCACACTCTTGTTTAGTCTTATTGCTTTTCCATTTTCTTAAAATCATTTTATCTGTGTTTGTAATTTATTACCTCAAATAAAATCCAGTGTAGTCTTATTTAAGTATTTCCAAGCTCGGATTAAAGCCAGAGGGTTATGTCAGAGATTGGAGAGCAATAGAGTAGGCATTGCTGAATGAACAGCAGAGGCTATATAGTAAATATAATCAAAGGTAAGACTGCACAATTTTCTCCTTCTTTACAGTAATAAAGGACAATATGCTGACCATATTTACAGGCCTATATAGTCGTTGATTAGGAAACGCATGTGCGGTAAATCGAAAAACTCGAAAAAAACGATAATTTCAGGCTTTTTTGACTAACCGGTTTATCGCCAGATGTATTTGCCTTTGTTATTCCAGAAATCAAAGTTAAACAAAGATGACAATTCAACTGACAGTGTTTTGACTAGTATTTGGGCGAGCGGCGGAGGACAAATAAGAAATTTACCTTCAAACATAACTTCAGGAAGTAAGAATTCATCAAACGAAGAACATCGTTTCAAGTTGAGCATACCGTCTGCTATGAAAATTCGTCTTCGACGTGGAAAAAAACAGAAAAATTTTCCGAATGTGGTTGAGAAGTCGCCATACTCTCCAATTCAAGAAATTCCCGAAGAAGAAACCTCCAGTTCGCCTACTGAAGAGCAGCCAATCGAAACCCGGCAGGTCAACACATCAACCAATGAGACTGTCATAGCCTCAATTTCAACAAGTCCATCCAAAGACCAGAATGGCTTGCTCTCGGTTGTCCACGAATCTAATCAAAAAGAAACTGTGATTACCCCGTCAAACAATATACATCTCGGTAACATTAACACCGAAACTTGCAGTGTGTCAAGTGTGACTGAAAATACAAACATTTCGCAAGAATTGACACACGTAAACGACAGAATTGAAGAATTCTTGGCTTATGTTACAAACGGACCAACAAAGGTAGGCAGGTTTTTGTAAATGTGACGTCTTTTTGACATCATTGCACACTCTCAATATGCGGTTAATATAGGCCTACTCAAGTATCCGCCCAACAAATCGCACTGCACGTTTGACAGGTAGAATTGTCCGTTCATTTTTAATACTTTGCTCAAATTATGAAATTTTGCGGAAGAATGGACATTTACAAGTTTAAAGTTGCGTATTTTGTTATTTTCACCAAGGAAGGCTTTTAAGCTGTAAAATTTTATGTCAGCAGAATATTCCAAATGACTTGATTGGATTAGAGGAAATGGCGTCATGGCGAGATGAGGCTGGAAATTCTGTTCTGCATAGATGCATTATGGCCGGCAACACCCGAGCATTGACGGAAGTTACCGAGCTGTGCCCTGGGCTTGTTCGGCAAAGAAATCTATCTCATGAGCTGCCAATTGACCTAGCTGTTCAGGTCTGTTTGATGGTCATGATTTCTCAATAAGGGTATTCTCAGAATGTACTAAATATGTTGAAATTGGTTTCATTCAAGTGCTCAAATTGTGGGAAAATGAAATCATCTCAAGTGCTAAATTTTACTTTAAAATATCACTGAAATAAGTTATTGACATTGTTGAAAACTTAAGTACCAGACTTCTCTGACGCTATGAATGACGCACTAGCATTGTAGCTGGTAGACTTACCAAATATAGACAAGGACTATGTGAATCGCATTTTTGAATGCATGGCGATTCCATAGTTCAAATCATTGCAAACCAATGTCAAGAATGTACAGTATATAGATATGGTTTATGTATACCAGCTTCTGCTTGTCGGCTTGGAAGAATATTTCAGGAACATCATCGATATAGACATAATTATAATACTGTAAACACACAACCTGGTCAACTTTGGCAATACTTTTCAAACGAACGGACATATAGAATGCTCACTCATCCGTCTAACAGGCTATCTTTTATTAAAGCTTTTCTCTGCATTGTAAACCTCATCAGTTGGGAAGATACTGTTAACTAAATACTTTTGTTTGTATTTCTAAATCTTCTAACTTCACAGAGCGGTCAGTGTAAATGCTTACTCGCGCTCTTGGATATGAGCGAAACGAGAGAAGAAGATGTGTCGCTATGGACAGACGATATAGAGAGACTGATCACTCTGTCTATTGTAGGAAATCAGGTGAAGTATTGCCAAAATTATATATTACGTGTTGCTAGTCGTTATGATGAATTTCCCGCAAATCAAGAAGAAAAACTATTGTGACAAGATAAACTTAATTTATGACTCAATTTGCTGTGAATAAATCTAATGAAGGGAATTTTTTTTTATAGTTTTATTTCATTTCAGTTTACAAACTAAAATCACATAACATTTGTCGTACACTGTCGATGTTCATTTTCGATGTTCACATACCAAAGAATACCTATAGCAATAAAGTAACACTTAAACAAAATAAACAGAATAAACAAACCCGCACACGTGAACTGAGCATTTGATTTGACTTCTTTCAACAGGCTCAATGCTTGGTTATCTTGCTGGAAAAATATACGGTCAAGTCGAAAAGGCGCTCCTTCAGTGTAGACAAGGGCGGTAACTCTCCTGCACATGTCGCAGCGAAGTTGGGAAGACTACATTGTCTATATGTGAGTTTTTGTTCTTAACTTTTATGATTCGGGGTCACATCATTAAAATGTAAACAAACTGTTGACAACTTTCCACAGAGAACGCTTGTCTTGTTCCGCCATCGAGGCAAACTCTTTATGTATTATTAATCCGCTTCGTCGGCGGTCTAATATTTTACTAGTTTTATGACACTAGTCTAAGACCCATCTTAGCCAACGTAAAGGGATAGTAACCCAGAGCAGAAGGTACATATAATTTGAAGTACATGTTTTGTGAAAAGTACGGTTCAGGAGCAATTGTGTCGTAAAGCGTCTGATTCTTGACATATCTGTGTCTTAAGTATAATGTCACCATTTATCCAACACGTATCTCTTTCTAGGTATTGCATAATTACGAGTTTGACTTGAGCGGATGTAACCGTCAGGGGTTAAGGCCTGTGCACATGGCAAGTGACAACGGGCAGCAATACTGCTTTCGTTTTCTTGTTCAGATGGAAACCGAAAGTAAACTTGTTGAACAGATCGTCAGTCGAGCGTGTATTATTGACAGGTATGACTAACCAAGAATATATGAATGAATAGATTAATTAATTAGATTGAAAGAGTGAATGAAAAAGGAATGAATGCATGTCAATCAGTGAATCAATAAATCAATGCTATATTAGAGTCAGATTCAAAACACTATTAACCCAATTAATGGTTGGTTGAATGGCTCATTAATGAATAACTGACTGAATCAATGAATCGATTAACCAATACATGGAGTGACCAATTAATGAGTCAGTCAATCACCCATCCAAACACAGACCTCCAATGAATCGTAGTATTATTCTAAGTGAAATATTAGATTAGAAATCACACATACGATTGCCTTGTAACTAAAACTTTTCTATCCGTTATTTCAGATACGAAATGGCTTTGATGGGGTCTAGAAATCAGCTTGAAAATGTGAGAGCACATTAGTTTATTCTATCCCTAAAGTTATTGTATGTAAAACATATTTTATGGCCAAGATAAGTTTAACCGACACCATTTGTGCCTACTGGAATCGCAATATAAATAACTACTTGAACATGATGACCAACAATCTCAGTAGAGGTCCTATTAATGATACTAGAATTCTGTTTCGCAGGATATTCGCACGATTGAACCAAAGCTCACGGAGTTAGGTGAAGGGATTAGTGAAGACCAAACACAAATTGCTCAGCATATTCAGAGTATGCTTGGAGGGCTTGAGAATACTCCCCCGACTCGGGAAACATTTCTGTAAGTCATAGCAATGTGATGAATAACAAGTCCTTAACATCAACAAGGGTTGTAGTTAAAACTAATCTCAGGATAGGGATTTCATGTTAAACACCAAAGTCTCACCTGCACAGGTGTGGTGTAAGCCTTTAAGCAAAAACTGTTTATAAACATACTGGGCGTTTCCTCCTTTATACGGTTTGTTTGTTTGATTGGGGTTAGACGTTGTACTCAAGCTAATTGGATTTATTGGATATGGGGTTTCCCATGTATTATTCTGCTTTACTTGAATGTACGGTCTACATCCGGGGTAAACCTCGAGCAAATCAACCATCATGTGGTCGACAATGTGATTATAAACTTCAAGCGGCACGTCGAAGGAGCATAAGCAATCCGATCCGCAGTTTTGAAGTTTGACTGACAACATTTTTCTCTCTCTTTAACACAGACACCATATTGCAAAACTCCAAGAAATCAACCTTTCTCTATGGAACTCCCGTAAAGCCGATATTGTGACCACCTTACTACAGATTCTGAGACGCTGGTTGGCTTCTTTGATTGAATTAGAAAATGTCCAAAACATGGTTAATCTTCCAAGGGAGACGAAGGTTGACACTGAAGAAAAACGGATCATTATTGGGTACTTTGAATTAAAATATTTTAACCTTTACTACACCATTCTTAATATGCAAATAAAATGTTTTCGTGCCTAACTGTGTGATCTATAATTTTGGATATTTTCGTCATATATATGTTTTTATAAGTCTGGAAATTGTCATAGGCAAATTCCACAGGAGAATACATATAAAATTGGCTGGGACGGCTTTACTGGAACTCAAATACTGACTGAGAGAGCGGGTGGTTCACATTTTGTTGACTTAATGAAAATCAATTGGGGAACACGATAGTTTCGCTGTTTTATCAAATACAATTTGGTTTTTGTTCACAGGAGTATACAATCGGCAGTTGAAGAGTCTATCTTGGAATATTGTAATTCTAAGAAAAAGTCCGACTTTTGGGATAAAGACGCGTCATCTCTCTCCACCATGGCCAGTTCATCGTGTGTATTGCCTACTGATACAAATTCTTTGCCTGAGTCCAATGTGACAGGTTCTTCCGGAACAAATAATGATGCCGACAACGAATCTACAACTACAACTACCTGTATATCATCATCAAAAGAAACACAAAGTTTCAAAAGATTTGCCACTCAAAAGCTGGAGTGCCAAAGTTTAACGAGTTCATCTCAACAGACAACCATTCCTGAACCAATGGCGCTTCTTTTTGAAGATTCGTCTGACAGTTATTGGTCCAGTAGCCACTCGTCGATGTCCAGTTGTGAATCTGCCCGAAAATGGAACAAATTTTCTTGTAGGGAAATGAAAGTACAACCGTCAAAAATGGTGTACGGAATGCTAATCCCTGAAGTAAGTTCTTGTCACAGTTCGTCCTATTCATCATGCCCAAAGGTAAGACACAACTTGAAAGGAAGTTCTGGCGTTCACCAAAAGAGACGAGCCTCGTTTTGGGATTTACGCGATTTACAAAAAAGAAAATGTAAAAGTGCCAGGTTCCAGATTGAGAATGAAGATTTAGCTCCAGACGATTTAATGGTGCATCGGATTCAACAGCATTTAAAAGACAAAATGCATGTCAAGACAGATCTTGTTGAAACTGTCACCATGGCAACGGGTGAAGTTTTTACCGAAGACTTGGACAGAGCCTTTAGTACACAGTTTACTGAAAGTTCTTCCGGAGAGGTCAGCTCTTGTAGAGGTAAAATGGTTCAGTACAGAAGCGATATGACTGCGCATGTCACTGACCCCTCCACAAAACAAACAATCTCCCACAAACGTTCTCAGAATGCTAAGAGTAAAGTCTCTATCCGAGGTTTAATTTCAAAATTAGCTAAAAAATCTAAAAAGCCAATGTCAAGTGGGTCCAAATCTGAAGAGCGGGTTGGTAATGTTGCGAAGTTAGAGAGAGATTTACGGAGTTACACACACTCGGAATTCACAGAGAGATACAAACCTTGTTTTGGTTCCAATACATAGCATCTCAGAATTGTTAAATAATTGTTATATTGGATGTAATTAAAAGAGCATGGTGACGACTCAAACGGATGTCATTTCTAACTTGGACCGCAGTGATAAATCGTACAACGGAAGTTGTTGCCAGTGAAGCGCGCGCATTTCTCTCAATTAACATGGAGTGTACATTAAAACAGTACATGATTTGTGTGTCTTTGAGAATGTAAATATTAACAGTATTTTCGTTATTTTGGCATAACACTTTTTTTTAGTTTAAGCAGATTCTAGTTCCGATGGTGGGGGAACAACAAAAACATAGTCACAGTTTGCTACTTGACTGTTAATAAAAATGTGAGTACATTTGTGAAGATTGTCGTGTTTTCCAATGAAAGACCTGAACGTTAGTGCTGTAAGTAAAATGTATTGTCAGCTTGTTATGCCACATTGGCTGTAGCACCGTCACTGAAGTAAATGTATATTTAAAGGATGCTGTTTGTCTTTATCTACACACAGGTTATTTGTCTACGATTGGTTGGGCAAACATGCACAGTCGTCATTTGTAAAACAAAAACATAATTTGTATCGATCTTGAAAAGTTGAGATATTTATGAGCAAGACAAACACAGATCGAGATTTGTATGTATGTGACGGTTGCGGCAAAGTGGAACGTGTATAGAGACGAAACTTTGTAGGCTCCTATAACTGCATAATTAGCATGAAACAGAAGTAAGCTCCCTTGGCAAGGCGTTAACGTCTGTTCACAAAATGGGAGAGTGTGAATGATAATGTTTTACAGTTGATACAGAGATGGCTTGCAGTATTATTTAAAATGAAGCTTTTTTCCCACCGATATTTCACTAATATAACTGCAGGTATGATTAAGCGGTGTTAAGCAGATTTTTCTCTACAAGGCTTTCCTTTCATTGATACCCCAGGGTGCATCTGGCACATAACTCACCCTGATGCTAAGATACACACGGGAAAGATTTTAAAATAATGGGTTCTGAGTATAAGTAGTCCTCCTATTTGTTTTTTTAAATATTTTTTATGTACTTTATTTCCACATTTCATGTAGCACATATGACACAATAGCACAATTTAAATAAATAATAACTAGACACAGGTAGCCATTTCATTTTATACAGAGTGAATTATCATCGCTAATAGAAATGTTTTTAGGCAATTTATGTGTAGTCAAGGAGAAAACTCCAATCTTGCCATAAACCATCAAATGCTGTCAATTCATCGTTTTGCAAACTTATATATCTTTCTAATTTTAAATATTGGCAAATATTATATTTTAGTTCTGTAAATGACAACTTTCTCTCTCCCCATCTACTTGTGTAGATGTAATGTCTACATAACAGTAAGACCATATTGATTGGCTTGAAAAAACAACGGGGTTAACCAAGAATACAAGTGTTAAACTAACACCATTCTGGGTATAGACCCATTGGGAAAGCGCTTGCCCCAAAGAATCAACTTCTGGACATTCACAAAATAGGTGATGATCTATATCTTCAACATTGCTAAAACAAAAGGAGCAGTTTTCATTATCCTTAATGTTCATTTTAAATAGAACTTCTAGTTTTACCACACATCTAAACATCGTACAAACCTTATAACTTCTACTTTTTCTTTTATCAATATAGCGTTTCAATGTGCAGTCTGACAATTTTGTTTTCTTTGGTTTTATTTGGATTTGCTAGCTGGGTTTTGGTTGTTGATTGGTTGATTGATTTGTTTGACTAGGGGTCTTACGCTGTACTTAAAAGTTATTTCACTGATTTGACGACGTGCCAGCCCAATAGAGGAAGGTAACCCCCTTCGACAACACTGGCAACAAACAAAGACAGGACAGGACAGCAATACATAGATATCACAAACAGATCAACTTCAGGCTGCCACTTTGCTCTGAGGGCACCAGGGCAACAAGAAGTTCACATTGTGTGACCTACTCCTACACACCCGACTGCCAGCAGGCAGCCTCCAATCTATGGAAGCTTCATCAATTTGGTGAACCACTTCACACTGCACCTAGCCATATAACAGTGGAAAACTGGAAGGATTGTTTGTTTGTTTGTTTGATTGGGGTTTAACGTCGTACTCAAGGGTATTTCACTTATATGACGATGGACAAAAATACAGAACATCACAAACAAATCTGCTT
>JARFOD010075660.1:0-20850 GCA_031763545.1 Mopalia muscosa
ATAATGTCAATTTGAAAGGTCGTTGCCTTCAATAGAATGTATCAATGACACTTTGAGCGATCGACGAGCTTTTCTGAAAAAGGGGAGAAAAAACACAGAAAAAACAAGCATCATGACAGTGCACAGGCCCGATGTGTCAACTGTTAAATAAAACAAATTTGAAACAACATACTTTGGCTGGGTATAAAAAGCCACTATTGAAATAAATATTAACCTGCTTTGAGAGAGAAAAACCAGCTTTGAAATAACCGGATTTGAAAGAAATGCTACAAATGAAATATAATTTAACCAATAATGAAAAAAGTTGTGAATTTTTATATCAAAATTGGGTCGTTGGTTTTTTCAAAACTAGTAAATGTTTCTTTCAATACTGGTTATTCTTTCAAAACTGGTGAATTATTTTGTCAAAAATGGGTCTTCTTATTTTATTGCAAAAGTGGTGGTAACACCATGCAACAATGCAGAAGAAGTAAAATGTTGCTTGCCTCCACCGGAATTCGATCTATTATTTCGGAAGTAAAAATTATGTTACGTGACAATGGTGATACAATGACAAATTGATATCAAGTTGAAAGTAATGCAGATGATATCAACTATAAATTCAGTTTAAATGGCCACTGTCATACACTTGATATCTAATTTTGAACACAAATGTAAATTAGGTCAAATAGTCAAAATATATTATGTCTACTTGAGTTGAAAAGTGTATTCACCAAACATTAACGTACATAAATATAAAATATACAGAGTTTATTGTGTTATCAACAATTATTCCCGCCATATTTGTCATTTTAAGGCTTTGAAAGGCATGCAAAAATAAGTTCTAACTAAGTAAGTACATTAGTTATCTCTCTCGTGCCCTTGTGTCACTGTTGGCTGACATATTTCTGATTAACAAGACTTAGCAGCTGCTGTTTTTACATAACATATCATTAAATATAAACATGCTTTAACGCAGCACATCCTCTATATTTACTGTAAAAAGAATAACAATCAGAAAATAAATACACATACTAGTATGTAAAGTTAAAAAATGAACTATAAAACTTAAAGTCAGATGAAGGTATGTTTGCGCCGGCGTATTTTGCTTAATGCCCCAAAATAATTCACAAATATTTAATGTTGAGATTTTTAACAGTCGGGGCTTGAACAACTGTTATATCATTAACAGAAACATCAGCTCATTCCCCAAGTCCACACTTACCTTTTCCCACTACAGCTAATACTTTGTTGATCTTAGAATTGAGAATGTTGACGTCATTTTGAATCGTTTTAAGGGGAGATAACCAAGTTCGAATTGTCTGAACTATGTGAGTAATTTCCTGGGTAACAGTCTTAAGCTGAAAGTATTGTAAAATATAAGTCGATTACTTAATAATTAGATCCACGTGACGTTTTGGACAGGGTTGGCAACGGCCAAAATGTCAGCTGCCAGTGGTCGTAGAAAGGTATATATATATATATGTAACCCTCAGGCTATTTTATAAAATGAAGAAATGATAAGTGGATGCCACATTTAAGTATGTTTAATGGTAATTTTTTCAAGGGATTAAAGGGTTACTGCAGCCGGGAGTATTGGTTTATTAATAATAAGACTCAATATAAAGTTAACGACGTCACGAGATACATCACTCCAAACGACCAATATGCAAAAGGTGAGACAGTTTTGCTTTGTCAGTGTTATCGCATGCCTACTATTTGTATTTGTTTGATTCTTTGATTTGGGTTTGACGCGGTACTTTCGCTAGCTTCACTTATATGAAGGCGTGCCAGACCAATGTTTGAAAGAAACTATCCTTAATAGCACGAGCAACACACAAAGACAATCAGGACAAAGACTCAATATAATTAAGGACATCACAGGCATTTTGGTTTCATGTTGCCTCGCTAGCTCCGAAATGTCCTTGGCGACTTGGAGCTCCTTCCCAATCTGCGAATTCTTAACATTAAAATCGGCTCAACAAAACACAGTTGTGTAGGTACAGGCACAACATGTTGACACATATGACGTTTATGTGACGTTGCCGAATTTTATCTAAGATGGTTTATTATCGTGTGAAAGGACAGTTTGTAGAGCCAGCTTACAACCTGTTAATAAAGTGGACCCGCGGACAAGGATTTTTATTAAAAGTCTTGGATTTTAAACTGCTTGAAATTTTAAACTGTTTGAAATGTTGTCGTATGGAATTTCACAATAGGTCCAATGGGTTATAATTAAAATACATTTGCAACATATATAGGCTTACTACACGTTTGACGTTTAGTCGCCTGTAGACTAGACCATTAGCTTTGAAATGTATTTGTCAAGAAATCCAAAACATTGATGAACAAAGCTTAACTTTATGTAGATAAAATAACAAAATGGCTCTTTAAATAGCTTAAAAAAGAGTTAAAACTTATCATTTAATTTTACTGTTTACAAATAGCTAACCATTTTGAGTGTTATGTCTTGTCTGAGAAGGACCTAAGTTAGTAAAAGAATTGTCATTTTCTAAAGGAATATAGAATCAGGTATAAAATTACCTGGGGCCGGTTCGACAAAGCATTTTCTGACTTGTAAAAATACTAAATTTGATATTGTTGCCCCTTGCCTTAACTTAGTGTTAAATTAATACCTGTAATTGTGACTGAATTACGTTATAATACTTATGCTAAAATATTAAATGTTAAAATTCAAAACTGAGAAATGTGAGGGCCTTTAATCATTTTGACTTAAGTATAAATCTGCTTTGTGGGATAGGGTCCTGGATCTAAGATGAAAGGGATAATAAATTCACAATATGATAACGCTACCATGAAATCCGTTCTTTATTGAGCTGATGATACGTATATCCATCAGCAACGGTGCGTATTGTTTGTATTTACAGACTGAAATGAAAATACACTCACGCCAGTGTCGATTGTAGTTAGTACGAGAGAAACAGGGACCAACACTGGTGAAGCAACTTCGCCCACATAGGGAATTAACATGAGGGCGTTGATGATGTCAACAATACTGTTTACCCGGCCCTCTAACTTGTCAATCAGGTCATCGAGCGTTTTGACGTCACCAGCAAATCGTGACGTCTCAGACAGAGGGCGGACTACTTTCACGAGACATTGTTCCAATGTCTTTGCAGATGCGTCCAACTGATTCAAGTGTGATTTGAATGCTTCTGTGTGTGGCACTGCTGCGTTCGACACACTGAACTCTGACAGATATAAATAATATAAAATATATATGTATCAACATAAATAAAGATGTTTCTGCAAATTAATCAAGCTCTCACATAAATCTTGATTGATTAGAGCCAATGAATTATTTCAAGTTCTAAATAAAATACCAGACAATTGTTTAAATAGATCTTAATATCGAATTGTAAAGAGTAACGCACAGACCTCTTGTAAGACGATAAACACAATGTATATGGTCCGGAAGATATGTGATAAGTAAGTATAACAAACAATATATACGGTATGCGTTTAGAGGAGATTCACCTGCAATCTGATAAAAAAAAAATAATATGATCAACCGATTAATTCGTCATCGTTGTAGAACGATAGTTACAAATTGCCTGATACTGAGGACTGAGATGAGTATTTGTTTTAGTTTGGAGTGTAAGGAATTGACTTACACGAAAAAAGGTAATAGGAGAGTTGCGCGCAATGGCGTGACGCCAACAGAGTAATTCGATAGGTTTAATTATGTGTGAGGCACAGCGTCCCTACGCTGGTGAATAGGCTACCGGTTTACTATATTTTTGCATATTTCTACATGTATCACGACCGAGGTAAATGATGATACCTCAGTTACGATCATCTCGCGAGAGTTAGCCGAGTGGGACTATATTTTTCTGATATTGGCCAGGGCCAATAACGGTAGTGCACAGTGAGCCTGTCCCATACAGCCCTAGATTTGGACACGGACAGAATCTCTATACATCGCATACAAGTACACTTTGACGTCAGATTATTTGTTTTTTTCAATTTAAGAGCATTTTAATAAATTGACCCATATTATTGGTTTCCATATAAAGTAAAATGCTGTATCCCAGTCGTTACTACTCTAAGTACTCACCCAAGACACCGACAAGAAGTGATAGGACAGCCAACATGGTATCTGCTGTGGGCAAATATTTAATGGATCATTGTTAAACCAATAATTTGAGTATATTTTGTTCATCAATATGGGTCTCGAATGCCCAAATGGGAGTGTCCCAGATATCAAAACGTAAATTTGTGTCACTTTATTTAAAAGCGCCAGTAAAAAGACTGTTGTGATGTCAGCGGACCTCCATGCAAGTATATAATTACCTCCCTTGCCAAAATTTAGAGGTTCTACTTGAATCGGCAATTTCTTCAGAAATGTTATTGCTTTTGTTTAAACTATAGGAAATATTTTTTAAAGAGAATCTGTTCAAAATTGTTGGTTTTACAAATGTAGCGGGGCCCTTTGGCTGTGAGTTGTTTGTTTGTCGTCAATACTTAGGACTAGAGATAGATTTAATTTACCAAAACGGTAGAGATTCGTAGTTAACCTGGCCAAACAGTTCGATTTTGTGTAAAGTTTTGATAGTATTAATTACAGTTGGAATACATTCTCACCATGTAAGTGAAATGCCCTTTAGCATGGCGTAAAACTTCTACCAGTCTGTCAATGTATTCGTCAATAAACAGCTGTAACGAAATAACTGACACTATTTACTTCAAACATATTTAGATAATTTAGCAAAATAACAATTCATAAAGAATCCATTGGAACACTCAAGCATGCGATGAACGTTTTAAAACTAAAGCTTCAATGTCACTGTTTGATTAAGAGTGTGAAAATGTGCTATTGTGCATGTTGTTAATCGAGGCGAGCTATTATCAGGAAACTATAGATATCGTTCAAGGTAAGACAAATGAAGTTACTCACGTCAACTAGTGTACCCTCCGTCTGACGGTAGGGCTATCACTAAAATGGTTTTAATGCAACCAGACTTTCTCGGCAAATTTCGTATAACAGCATATAATCTCTGTCACACATTAATATTTCACCTTCTCTTTTTTCGAATTATAAATAAATCAGCCGCTAGTGCACCTATAATGACTAGGTAACGGTTGATTTTCATGGACGATTCCTTATTACAGTTTTATAATTTGTTCAAAATGTTGAAATGTCCTTAAATCTTACTTTTTTAATCTGGATGTTTAGTTCTTGTGCAATATTGTATTAATGTAAGTGATTTATAATTTAAATAACCTGTTTAAATTTCAAACTAAATTTAGTATTTTGATTGAGAAAAGTTTTTATTTGACCGTCCTTGGCATTACATTTACAAAGAAATTACTATCTCGATAACCAAACAAGAATATTTAAATTTAATATATAAAGTTCAATTTAAATTCAAATAAAAATAGCATCCTGGAGCTATAACTTTATTTAAATAATTTTCATAAAATATTAATTATTTAACTCGTAAATGCACGTAAAACAACACTCAAAAACACATAAATGTAGCTTGTTTGGTTCTTTAATAGTCTTTCCTTTAATAACATTTGGCTCTGATTGGTTTGGGGGGCTTCTTTATATTATATCAGCTCCTTGACTGAAAGCAACAACTAAAGCCGGTTGAGAACAATGGTATTGTTTTTTTTTAGTTTAACGCCGTGATCAAGGGTATTTCACTTATATTACTTACACCAACATCATTAACACAACCGTAATGTGAAATGTTATGTTAATTCACTGTTTGGTACTTAATCCTACCCCTGATCAGTAACTCAATTACTGTCAAAGAGTTATTCCCCTTAAATAAGGATATCTTCAGTCAGCTAGGGCTATTTCCCTTTAACCAAAAATGACCAATTCTAAAACAAAATCAATTCTGCTTCCTACGTCGAGACATTGGCTGTAATATACGCCCGGGCAATTTTGTTTTGCACTTCTTTTATGTGCTTGGCTGTGGCATAGGTCGCCACAAAAATTGGCGGAAAATAATGCGCTTTGTCTTAGTCTCGTCCAGTATAGAAACTCTCGCGAGAATACCATTGATGAAAATTATAAGAAATTTATGTTTGCCTATAACAATGCTTTATTGACAGTATTTGAGGTCAGAGGCAAGGATACATGCATACATATTCAAATTATTCATATGATGCGGGTAACAGTCCAATTTGTTTTTTGCTTGTAGCATCTTACGGAGAATCTATGGACAGGTATTTTTGGTAAAAAAAAGTCTGTGGCGTTTACTCCTTTCTGACGTTCCCATAAGCTGGAGACATCATGATAAAGAGTTACTGGTTTTCTATGTTACTCAAATTTGACAAACTGTACAATTTAAAATATTTTGTGGAAGAGCAGTTAACTACTCTGTATCTACAAATAAGCCATCATCCGAACATATGGTATATCTATATACAGACAGATAGGGAGATACTATGCGACATTGCATTGGGTTTGCATGTTCTGCCCAAGCCTCAAATGCTGGATTTCTATTGGCAGCATACACCCAAAATCGTGGGAGCCCGCCTATCAGCGATACCCTATCGCACAACAGTCACATGTTTTTGTTCTGATAGTTCTTTTCAAACATCTTCAGACTCCACCATTTGATTAAAACCGTGGCTGTATTACCTCCAAATATTGAGCTGGCCTAAAGCCCGTCTGTGTTGAAAAGCTACATGGTATACTTGATCATTACAAAATGAAACTCCAAGAAATAGAACGACTGGATATGGATATAATTTAAACTGTGAACAGAAACCTGCTCTTGATCATGATTATAAATTGATTTCTATCTCGGTCGTCGAATAGTCTTCCATACTGTTCCATACTAGAACAAATCTTAACTTGCGACGAGATGTGTCGAAATTGAGACCGGGTTCCTTTTGCTTATTGGAATTTTGCCGAGCCAAGGTTAAGACATATGTGTATTAACCTTGGCACTTTAAAAACCTCTATAGCGTATCGAAGCCGAATAAGAGCACTTGTACATAATCCAGTACATAAATATGGGATTTTCCGCTGATTTTCCCAATGGAGTTAGCCGATTCAATGACAGCTTGGATCTTTTCTCCCCACTTTCATGGTTTTTGGCCATAAACCTGTGGTGGTTAATTCGCCTGAGATTCATTCCCACCCTTTGCTAACCCGACAAGCCCCCCCTCCCCCAAGTTTTAAATTCCGCACTGCGAATGCTGGTTAATTTCATTGAACGATACCTTCAAATACAATCCGTTTGGTAAATATACATCATACACACAACCAAGTATCAACCAAAGAACTTCAGAGAATCTACTAATCTCATTTGACCCTTGAGCTATACAAGCTTTACAGCTTTGCGTTACTAAAAACTCTTGGGATAAACAAGTCCTCTCGGGATTTTATTCCCGCAAAAAAATTGTTTACAAACATTTGTATTGGAATGTAATTTTTTTTTTATGTAAATTTCTTTGGCCAATAAAACTATCAAATTGAATTAAACCTGTCTTAGTTACAATGACTCAAATAAACTGGGACTCACAGTTATATGGAGGATGACCACTGTCGCCATTGCTGTTATGGATTTCAATTTTTACGCGTAGCGGTTAAGATCCGCATTTTTTTGGCATGGAAAGAAGGAACAAACTTAAGTTCAAATTAACATTTCCTTAAGTTTAAGGTTATCTCCTGCACATCCAGTATTGACGCCATATCGTGTTCGATTTTTAAGAGTGTATGGTTTTACAAGGGTTAGCCTGTAAAATGAACAGACGAGACAATTTAACACGATTCAAAATTTAAATATTTAATATTTACCCACTCTTTTTCTGCTAATATTTCCCATGAACATCTTGACAACTGCACCGAGCAAAATCGAGGGATTATATTCTATAAAAAAAACCGGATGCCTTGAGCTCAGTTGCATGAACAGAGAACCAGTAAGTCTATTTAGAGTAGTTAATAATTTTATTGTTTTCTTTACAAATTTCTTTTACCCAAGGCAGCCTTGCATGCCGGGACAGCAGCGACATACTGTTGCAGGGGTTGCAGATGTAGGGCATTGACTACAGCTGACTCGGAGAGCTTCAACACTGAGGACACACTGGGAACCGGGATATGGAAAGGTGCCAGGATGCTTCCAAGATGAAGAACATCGCTCGTCAATGCTTAAGTATCAAGATAGAAATTGTGTATTATTGCACAACCCCAGGAAGCGGAGAAGTACTTTACCCTCACCAGTTAACCTGAAACCTCGTACATTGAATGCATTGTTTCTGAAATTCAATACACAACCGACTGATAATCTGCTGTCCTACTACTTATCAAGGTACAGGCATTACTGAGAGTGCCTGAAGTGATTTGTTCACGGCTTTAAATGATTTTCACATGAATTCGGTTGGACAATGTGTTGCTTTTGCTAGAATTGATAAAGCTATACTGATTAACATTGAGACACAGAACGAGCAAATGGTTATCGTTGGTTTGATTTTGGCATAAAATGTGCTTAAACGAACGGCATGTTTAGCGTATCTCAGAGGCAGTGTATCCGCTTAGGCTATTGGTATATATCATTTAATTTTTTACAGCAATGATAACTGTCCTGAGTGGTAAATGTAAAGATATTGTACAAAGCACACACTACAGCCAACTTTTTTAAGTGATAGAACACGTCAAAGGTATAGGACAATAAGGGTGTCATATACGTGTAGTAAATTGACTGTTCTAAATACTTACATGGGATATTAAATGGGAGTTTTCCATGGAAGAGTTTGCCCATGAATTTCTGAGCCTCACTCAACATCCCACCGGTGACACCGTTAACCACCTTCAAAGCGTCATGTACGCTGACACAGATATCAAGGGAACGTTTTCTTGTGTCAAAGTCTTTCTACAAAAACACATATTACATTTAGACCCTTAGCAAGAGGTTAAAAACCAGAATCCTGATCAAGTACCGGACCATGCTCAAGACCATAAAGGTCAGTTTTCCGCCGATGACTTTTTGCATACTATTTTTTATTCGAGTTTATAAAAGAGACCTCTACAATGCAAATTTTAATCAATTTTAGGCAAAATGCTCTTAGTGTAGGCGACATAATCGGTGTACTTCAATTTGATCTTAATTGACAGAAGAGTTCTGCAACAACGCTCTCAAAAAGATCGATTGTGCAGCAATTTTTCGAAACAACACACCAATGAAATACATCTACCGCCTTTCGGCACCAGCCGGATTATTATGGTATACGACAGAGCAATACAATATTCTTTTCTGACATTATTGTGCGTATTCCTGGTTTTCTGTTACAGCGGTCATTTAAGGTTCGTCCTTGCTTTGTTAAATGGAAGATTAATGTATTTCATTGTTTGGACTAGGGGTAATAGGCACCGTAGTTATGCGCTGCTGCACATTGCCCATTATTCGAACTAGGAGAGATATCTTCTCTGTGTCGACACCCGGCCTTAAAACAACAGAGACAAACTTGTTAGGTACTTACATCAACAATGACATAGTAACGTCCGTCGATGGCGCTGCGGCCGAATATATGATGGAAGAAATGTTTCACTGAGCTAGTAGCGGTCTTGACACCAGATGCCACCGTTTCTGCAGCGTTCTTAACTCCTTCTCCCACTTCCTTCCCGACGTGCACCACCTCCTTTACGACTTCCTTTCCCACGTGAACGACCTCCTTGCCAATTTTGATAATTCTTAAAACGAAAAAAAAAAAATACAAGTTTTTACAAGTGTAATTTGAATGGCTGAGGTGGGGGTGGGGGTCGGGGCATTTTTAAGAAGTTCATCGTTGAGATTTAGATCGTCTACAATATGAGCATCAAAAGGGTGCATCATGTATACCATAGCCCGCAGTCGTAGCTAATCCTATTTCGATGCACCGTTCACCGGATCGTGTCCATCTGTCCACTGTAGTGTATAAGCATATGCTCCGGCAATCGCGGAGGTGGTTTGTACAAGGTTTCCTCCCGATATTCCGCCATCATTTGGCAACGTGAAGTGGTCTATCCGTCGGCACATTTATATATATACCATTCAGTATTTCTTTTAAAAATTCCAATCAAACAATCAAACAAACATTGATGTCATAGTATGAATTGATTCGTAATAAATGAAGGAAAAGTGCATTACACCGGAATATCTGACTACCTAAAAGGTGTATTCGAAAACGCTGAAATATGTTATGCACTTACTCTCCTACCAGACATATTTTATATCCTATTGAAGAACGCTGGAATCTGTTATGCACTTACTCTTTTTTCAGACATATTTTCTTATCTATAAAAGAACGCTGAATTCTGTTATGTACTTACTCTCCCACCAGACATATTTTCTTATCTAGAGCACCATGAATTTCGTCCAAGAAATGTCCAAGCGGTCCAAAGGCATCGTCGATATGTTTCAAAACACCTGTAATGAAACAGGTCGATAATAAATCAATCATTGATCTGATTGGAAACTTCGAACAATTGGGTAATAAATAAGGAAATAAAATTATGGAATTAAGGTACCAGCCGGTTTGGTCATTAATAACACCTGGTTGGTATGTTCAGTTTACAAATTTACCTACAGAAACCAACTTTGATCATTTATCTTCATACGTATTTGTCCTTCGTATCATCATCTCACAGCTAAAATTATTAAGAGTTTCTTTTGGAAAAACTTCTGTTTTTAAAATTTGTTTTTTTTTTACTGCTCATATTAATAAAACATTTTTGAAACCTGGAATGTATTTTAGAAAAAAGGTACTAAATTACGATTTCAATTGTAGTACCTCTCCGCCTCTAAAGTTATAATGCACAAATTGTTATGTATATGTATAGACACATCTATACTTTCGGCCATCTGATAAATTCATTAAAACTTGTAAAAAAAAAAATAGAAATATTTGCTAAAGTCATACTGATTTTAAATCAGTTATGAAAGTTTGCCTTATATACATCAAGGAACAAGAAGCTACATGAAAGTACTTTCGTTTGATGCCGCTTCGGACTCTTGTAGTACAGAGTAGTAGTTGGTAAATTTTGCATCTATTGAAACACAATTCATTTAATTCCACTAGAAACAACTTCTGTAAGAATCTAAAGACAGATATGTTTATACTCACTGATAGCTTTGCTAAGTGAAGGGAGACTTCGCTTTCTTCGCACAATGTGAATTTTATGAAGGAAACTTTCAACCGTTGTGCATCCATGAGTCACGTGACTTACAGGGGAGAGGAGGGCAACAGGCACGTGATCGATAGTTGAGGCCACGTGTTCAATGCCGGATTCTGCGTGAGTTCGTACAGTTCCTGCGGGGAGTTTTTCTACGCATGTCTCAATTTTAATGGTCTCTGTTCTGGCTGAAATGAAAATAATTCAGTCACTGAGTATTTGATTGAAACTGTCGCCGTCTAGCAACGGAAACGCAGAGATCAACCAGAATAAAGCCATGTTTATAAGTTTTGAAAGGCGAGCCTTAAGATTTCATTCCAGCCGAGCATCTTCTTATCTTTATCGTGTGTTCATGTCACGTTTACCGAAAGTCTTCACGATACCAGTCACAACAGCTTGTCCTTTCTCGTAACATTAAATGTACATTTGTTTTTAATTCTAAAAAAATACAATTTGTATTGACTTCACCAGGATTCGAAATCTAAACTCTGGCTACCAGGGCCAACGCTTCCGTCGCTTGCGCCACAATGGCTTACGTCAGAACGATCCCGAATTTACTTCACTTGGATCCCTGACAAAGGGATATTTAATCAACGTATTTTTTGTATCGATCTTTAGAATAACTTCAACCGCCTCATCTACTAAGTCTTACGTCAGAACGATCACGAATTTCCTTCACTTGGATCCCTGACAAAGGCTCATTCAATTAACATATTTTTGTAATATATTAGACTCAATATCAGTATGCTAATAACTTTTTTACGAGACTACATAATTGCTACATACATCATTGCCTACATCACTCTGCAACTTGGTCTGTTGCTGTACAATCATGACATATAACCAGCGACAGGCTGATTGCCCAGATTTTATGTAACATTTTGCGAAAGCTTAGTTGATACAATTGAACATTTTGTATAAGTATTTTGTAACAGACATTGTTACCAACGTATGTAAGAATTGTGTTCCTTTAATGTTTGAAAGAAAACATTTTTTTTAGGGTTTTGCAAATTGCAACATGGCGGAAAACCCTGTTACAAAGTCTAACATGTTAATTGGTGACGACAAAGTATATTTATCACAAAAGACAGACATTGACAAAATAACAATTTTCACAGAACCCAAATCCACACTTACCTTTCTCGATTACCGCTAACACTTGGTTGATCTTTGCATTAAGAGCCTTCACGTCATTTTGGATTGTTTTAAGGGGAGCTAACCAAGTTCTGATAGTCGCAACCACGCGATCAATTTCCTTGGTAACGGTTTTAAGCTGTACGAATTGTGAAAAAAAAAGTCAATTTTAGCAATTAATCCCTGGTTCTTATCAATAATTAAATGAAATTTTAAGACAAGAACGTAAATATATCAGGGCTATTTTAATAACAATTGTTAAATGCCGTCATTTCCTACCAAAGCTTAATATGTCTAGTGTGAACTCTGCATATAAATGACAATCTAAAAAAGTGTAAAGGAAAACTTACGCCTTTGTCAATGGTAGTTAGTACGGACGATACTGGGACCAAAACGGGCGACGCAAACTCGCCAACGACGGGAATGACCAAAACGGAGTCGATGATGTCAATCGTACTGCTGAGTCGGCCCTCCAGCTTGTCGATCAAGTCATCGAGCATTTTGACGTCATCGGCAAATTGTGACGTCTCAGACAGAGGGTGGGTTACTTTCACGAGACATTGTTCCAATGTCTTGGCAGACGTGTCCAACTGAGTCAAGTGTGTTTTGAACGCTTCCGTGTGCGGTACAGCGGCATACGCCAAACTGAGCGCTGAAAACATACATTTATTCAAAAACTGTTTTAAAATGTTTAACTTGATCATATAGCAAATGTTAAGGCAGCACTACTGGATTGTTCGCTGCACTGCAACGTGTACCTTCTTTTCCTTTCGTTTTCTAGAATTCCGATATAATCATCAAAATTTACCAATATACATTTGATTATCTATGCTTTGTTCGTTTGGTTGCGGTTTTGCGTCGACTCAAGGCTATTCCACCCATATGGCATGCAAGTCGACGTCACTGGCCACGCAGAATAACCAACAGGACTCGCGGGAAGGTCGGAGGACTTTTTCAGTGCACTTGATCTTTGACAGCAGATGGGTAACATGAAATCGATCTGTTTGTGATGTATTTGCATTACGTCCTCTGGTTGTCCTGTCTTGTCTTTGTTTATTGCCAGTAGCCGCGGGGGTGTTTTCTTTAAACCAGTGCCATGGTACATGGTCATGTCAGTAAAATAAAAGTAATTATTATCCGTTAAACAAATGCATTGTGTCCTGATTGGTCCATTTGCAGCCGGGTAAAATCCCTCTCACCCGTGAAATTTCTCTTGTCACAAGTTTTCACTAGTGATATCAACTGTAATATAAATAAGAACGCAAACAAGGATCGTATCAAGTCAAAAGCTATTTTCTTATGATTTTCTAAGTGAATAAAACCGCACATGCTGTGGTTTAATAAAACATAGATGACGTAATTCTGAAGGTGTTGATGACTGTCCAGACATTTTTCGCTCTCCCCTTTATTCTTCATATGTTGAATTATTTTTTGGTACAAATATAAAAAAGAAACAAACATAATTGAGCATAATTATGTAGAACAAAAGGATGGAAAGATCAACAGGCTTGACATACTTGACAAGCGTCTGGTAGGGGCTAAGTGAAAACCCCGCTGTAGTGCGATGAGCAACAGGCTCTTGAATGAGAGAAGAAGGGTGATAAGGGGGAAGAAAAAGAGCTGCGAAGGTATTTAGGAACGCAGACAATGGTGAAAAGAGTGTGAAGAAAACCGCTTTTAGACTATGTTGTCAACGGATCTGCGATTAAATTCGCGAACGGTGTTAGCCATTGGCCCATGTTCATATAGGGAAAACGTAATAACCCTGAGTTTTCACACTAATCACTGAGGTTCACACTTACCCAAAACACCGATACAAAGTCCTAAGAAAGTCCGCATGATTTCAGCTGTGAGAAAACAGAGATGTTTTTTGTTAAAGCACTGAAAAGTTTATGTCTTGTATGTACACAATATATACCCAAGGTGCAAACACTTAAACAACGGAAAACAAAATTTGACGCATCAGCAAGTTGACGTATCTGAATTGTGTGTTTATGCTTGGGAATCTGATTTTACATAAGTGATTATGCCCATTAGGAGTCTAACATGAAATACCATATCGCTGAAGCGGTCAAACCAACATTCGCATTCTTCGCGAGTTACTAACAGGATATATAAAAAAACAATTATTTGGCACGCATTTAAAATATAATTATAATGTTTAAAAACTTAAAAAATCTTTGGTTGGGAATTAAAATTTTAACATAAAGAGTGGCACGATTTTAAGTTAAAAGAGAAACAAAACTATTTTGTCGAGGTATTTTGTTTACGACAATAGACAATGAATGGACAATAAAAAGACTCACTTACATAGACCAGTACTCCCTCTGTCTGAAGGTAACACTTTCAAGGTAGTCCTTTAAAAGGCATCCAAATATTTGTTCGGCAACATCCGTATGACACCCTATAACCTCTGCAACATTTGAATTCACTTTTTATCGCTCTTTTTTAAAGGGCGTTATTTGACGTTCCGGAGCAATGTCGTGACAATTTATTCGTGACTTATTGTTATTTATCCTGTATACCGACGCATTCCAGTGTTATACAGGCATGTTTAGTTTGTTCCATATCTCCACGTGTGGAATACATCTTCCCTACGCTCCGATTAGACACTCTTTTATGGTTCAACCAATCAAACGCTACAACTTGATACACGGGTAGCAATTTTCATGCCGTGCCGAATGTCTCTCTCTAATCTAGGAATATAACTTTAACGATATATTAGCGGCTAATCTTGATTTTTGGAAATTGGGTGATTCTGGAAGAAATGGCTCAGGGAGTGAAGAAAGTTTGACAACAGTTATGGACATTAAATCATTTCAGCCCGTAATGACATGGATTAAACCATTTTGAAAACTTTTAGTACCATCTAGCTTTTGAAAGCAGGCTGGGAACTCTGGGATAAACCCGCGGCAGCACTATCTTATCAGGAAATCATTAGACAGCGCTCAACTTTATTCCACAGGTACGGAAAATCAAACCGTTTAAACATTTGAAAATGTTTAATGTGAGTCAAAGTAAAATTGGAAAAACGTTTTGAATTGAGAATAATTGACTTTGTTAGTATCTGTAATCACTCAATATTCTCTGTCTATTTGTACATTCAAAATGTTCCTGGTTAATTGCCAAGAAAGTTGTACCCAATGGAGGCTGGACGACAGCAGTTTTAATCAAATGGGATCGAACCTGCTACTGCAGAACAAATTAAATTTTCAGAAGTATAATTCGGTCTTTAACCCACCACGGCATTTTAAATTAGAGACCCACTCATTTGTTATTCCATACAGACTTTGACTCTGCGGGAAAATTTGACGGACCAGTAAGTTTGAGCTGAATAATTGAATAAATAAATGAAATAACGAAAATTTTACACGGATAAATAAATAAATAGAAAAAAAAACAACAGCAATAAAAATCAACAAACAAACAACACAACAAATGCAAAATTTCTAACACGACGACTTCCCTTTTACGTGATCAACAACAATTCTAAGCAGCTTAATAAACCAACTATCCGACCGATCAATTAAGAAACAAGGTTTTAAATAGTTTGAAAGTAGTTCGGCGTTTTTCAGCCGAAATTTTTTTCTCATTCCAAAAATGTTGTCGAAGTTCAGTCTTGTACTTAATATATAACGATTTTAGGCAGAAATATGTCGTGGAGGTAATAATCTTATCTTTAAAGATAAAGTTTATTCGTCCACTTGGCAGCGTCAAATATAGGTAAAGCTAAATATGTACTTTTGCTTGGTGTTATTGTTATGGTTGTTAGAAAATCACAAATAAGCTAAAGGTGGAATCAAATAAACGATTGGCATTGGGAATATTGTATAAAATCATACGACAGAGACAGTATACGACAACTACATGTACATATGAGTTAAGGTGGAGGGAATCAAAGGAGTTTACCGGATGCCTTGGTGCTCTCAGAGTTTATGGAAACATGGTACCGATCGGTTGGCGATGTACTTGTATTACCTCCACAATTGTTTTTGCCCTCTTTGTTTTGCTGCCAGTGGTGTTAAGTGTGGTTTTATATTTATATTTACAAACATTGTTGTGAAGCTGGGTATAAAAAATATGATTTTTTCTGTTTTGATAATAATCGCTTGATTTGATAAAAAATCACACCTTTGAAAAAAATATTAACATTATGTTATGAGGTTTTGCTTTCGGTTTATACTTACATTTTCAAATAATTCACGCCCAGGAAGAATCCCCTATGACGTCATCCGACCATAGCTGGAGTAGTCCGCGAAAGTCACGTGAACGCAATCCAGGACTATCAAACGATGCTTTAATAGAAAAAACGGGTCTTGGCTCGTTCTTTAAAAGGAACCATTGCGACAAAAGTGTATCCTTGCTGTTGGAAAAAGGGAGATATAGAGCTATAGCTGATGTAAACGGTTCCATACAGAACCATAAATGGTTTCACCGGATAAGTACGCCGTAGAACCGTTAACGGTTATATTGGAGCGAAATGGCCACACACAACTGCTTTACATATCCACCTGGTACTAAACGGTGTTTTTTTTACCTGCATTTCAACTGAAAACATGTTAAACTTGTGTGTTACTCAAAGAACTCTGTTGACATGTACATAACAGATAAACATTGTGCTTTGCGCTTGAATGACCAATCTTGTATATATTTCGGGTTTGTTCAGATGCCTTCCAATGCATCCATAAGCAAACACACGAGTGACCAACTCTGTTTTCGAACGATGAAGTCAGTAATTACCGGCTATGTTGATAAAATTGCTAGTACAATACAGCGTTTTTCTTTGAAAATATGCAATAAAAATGACAATTTAGGTAAAACATCAGTGGCCTTTTCCTTTAATGGTTCTATACGAACCCTTTATTTCCTGAGAGTGTAGTCGTCCCATATATAGACTCGACTCATTGTTATATATCCATGAACATACGTCCTTAAATCATTTATAGGTCATCTCCTGTTATATATTCAATTTTGTAAGATTAAACAGCACGCCTAGATTGGCTTAACATTATCGCCCACATGTACAGAATTCTTATCTCCGACTACATAGGGAACAAAAACACTTGGTTTTTCACACTTTCCTGAGTTATCATTTTTGGTATTTATGCTAATACTAATTTTGGACGGTTTAACATAAGCGATTATTTCCAAAAGCACATAAATGACCTTTCGAGAAAAAAAACACCATGCTGATTTTTGTTAATTTGTTTGCTTGTGTGGGATTTTACGTCGTACATAAGGGCACCTGACCTATATAGCGATAGATTGTCCACTTCATCGTATTCCTGTCTTTAATATTGCCGGAAACCGATAGGAAACTTCATTACAACCACAGCCAAACTCAAGACATTGGTGTATTAACGTTGCACATTAGAATCGCCTTATCGGAGTCGACTATTAAGGGCACGTAATCTTGTCCCATCTGGGGTTTCCTCTTGATAAATCAATAAATAGAATAAACCGATTTAACGCCAGCAGGGAGCAAAAATAATGGCAGAAGACACTGCTCAAAATCAACCTATACACATGATGAAGAGAAGGTTTAAATAATATTTAAATCCAGTCGTTTTGTAACGAGCAAGTACCATTTAGCTTATCAAAGCAGACGGGCTGTACTCCAAACATGAGGTAAGGCGGCGTTAATTTTTTATAAAATGTTCGAGTCTGAAGATGTTTGAAAACAACTATCAAATGAAATATACGTGAGTGTTGTGTGATAGAACGTTGATGATAGGGCGCTGGATTTTGACTATATACTGGCAATAGAAAAGCAGCATTTGAGTGGTGGTCAGAATGCAAATGGTTTGTGTTATAAACGGACATGGACCAAAATGTCAATATTGGTGTTATAACCCCTCCCAAATTAGTGTTGCGCTTAAACCTTTTTAATCACGTAGGCCACTGAATCCGATAGAACAAAATTATACTCTTTATTGTCAAACAAATGATGGTGTAGAAATTAAGATATTTCAGAGGACGTCAGGAAGCTATATATTTTTATTGTAAGGAAATAGAGACTGCTTGCCAAGTTACTGCATCTATGGGTTGACTGAGCTAGAGTATTGTGGTCTTGCTTGACCTTTTATGTTCAAAATGAACCAACATTTTGTTATCGCTAAGATTAAAAGTTAGGTATTGAACAGTTATGTTGGTGAAAAAAAATAATTTGAAATTCTAATTACAAACGGTTAAATTGGATCCTATAATTTATTACCCCAATGATCATGTATTCAAGTCGAAAAACTGTATTTACCTGTTTTGGTCATTTCATTTCAAAACATACTCTACATTTTCCAAGGCGTGTTTCTAGAAAACTATTCATGTTAAAAACTTCTAAATTGTAAAGAGCAAAACGCGTAGGCCTACTAGTAAACAGTGTGTCATTTTTTCTAAGTTCTCCCTTGATTTTTTAACATGTTTTCTGAAAGTTGTATTTTACATTTTTATAAGAACTTCCTATAGTTGTGATAGACAAAATAATCCACTGGGATCGTTTTACTCAATATTTCAAAAAAGTGAGACACACTTAATTAGTTCCTCTTCCCAGAAATATCGGTGATGGATTATCCAGAGTGAGAATTTTTAAAAATGTTTTCAAAGTTGTATTTTACACTTTTATAAGAATTTCCAAGTTGTGCTAGACACAATAATCCACTGGGACCGTCCTATTCCAGATTTCAACAAAAGCGAGGCACAGTTAACTAGTTCCTCTTCCGGGAATTATGAACTGCGCATGAAAGTTCAATCAAAGAAACCAACTTATTTTCAGACAAGAACAAAATAACCTGCTCCTAGTTCGGTGTCCTCCCCGTTCGCCAGCTCATTTAGTTTCAATTGGGATTTGGCAAAAGTGGAATGGTTCACAGGTGAAAAAAATGCCTGCCACCTAGACCACTATCTCACTCGGCCTTCTATCTTTGTACTTGCATCAAGGCAACCGTATGCCCGAATCCCACCCTTTTTATAGTAAACTAATAATGGCTCTGCCGTATGTCAATATAGAGTATATCCCATGCAGATCGTTTAGTTGATTCACATTTAAAGGACTTATGAATATTTTTAACAACCGTAGCAAAAACATCGCTCTAATTAATATTTTTAACTTATACCTATATTTGACGCCACAAAGAGAACGAGTAAACTTTATCTTTAAAGATAAGATTAATTTTTTTCAAGACATATTTATGTTTAATATCCTTATCTAATGAGGACAAGACAGAACTTTGACACCATTTTTGGGATGGTAAAAAAAAAATCGACTGGAGAACACCGAACTACTTTCAAACAATGTAAAACCGTGTTGTTTCTTTGGTTGGTTGGCTGGTTGGGTAATGAACTAGGTCTGCGTTTGGTTGGTTATTAGGCTGATTATGATTGTTGGTGATCATCTAACAAGGAATTCTTGTTTCAGATACACATCTAGTGCGTTTGTATCTATTTAATTATTTATTTATTTATTTATTCATTCATTTATTCAAGTATTTATTTTTTAACTTTATTTATTTTTTTTATCATTTATTATATAAATTAACAAACTGGTTGATTGATTAGATTGTTTATTAGTTTATTATTTGATGAACGAATTAATGAAGTATTTATTTATTCGTTTATTATTTTATTCTTGTACCCATTTAACTGTGACGTTGGATAGCACTCGTGTTTACCCTCAGTCACTTTAATCAGTGAGACACTTATGTTTTTCTTGTAGTTTTATTACGCCGAAAAAGTGGAATGAGAACGGAATCGCCATACCGGAGACTTCAAATGGTCCGAAATTTAACCGAGAAAAAATAAATAAATTATTACGATAAATTGTGAAGGCTTTCAAGTGAAAAATGTAAAAAAAAATCAAACATAATTGCACTCTATCTTACCATATCACTCAGACATTTATTATTTAAATGGGTTTTAAATGCCGTGATTGGAATGGAATGAAATGGAAATTAGTATTGATTGACCATTCAGTTCTAAGTCATTACAGCTACATGTATGCGCGCCATTAATTTACATGATTTATGTCAGTAGATCAGTTAATGTTAAATAAGTATTGAGTTTGCGTTTTAAGTGATTATACGCGTGTTTATAATATAGGCAGCTACTGCTTTAAACACTTTGTCGCAACTTTTATTCGGGTCTATATTAATCCTCGATATGCCATCCAGAAAGACATTTTAACGGAGCACTTTAACAGGAAATGTCCAATTGTGTCAGGGAGTAAGCACCGGTCACAATTACCGTCGGGTGTTTATTTATTTCGAGCAGAAAAGAAACGGCTGGAAAGTGACTGGAAAACAGACGAAACAATACAACCTCGCCTTTTCGAGACAGAGTAGTGGATGAAAACTTGATGCAAACCACTGAGGGTTGGAGACGATAGAAAGCTCGAACAGTTACAGAAGCATGCCATCTACCCTGCCATAAAGAAACAAAACGGCATTTGACCAGAGAAAATGATTCAGCTACAGACAAACCTATCTCACAGTTAATTCGAGGACTATCCAGGACTATCAAACGATGCTTTAATAGAAAAACGGGTCTTGGCTCGTTCTTTAAAAGGAACCATTGCGACAAAAGTGTATCCTTGCTGTTGGAAAAAGGGAGAT
>JARFOD010075671.1:0-20848 GCA_031763545.1 Mopalia muscosa
TCTTTTCTCGCCTCTTACGATCGACCGAGGAAGCCGAGGGAGTATTCTACAGGGCCATGGCCCACCCGCTCCCTCACTGGGGGCAAAGTATTGTGAGACTGTGCAAAGTATTGTGAGACTGTCAAACTAATGACAAATGGTTATATCTTACCATCTGGTGTTCTGTATTGAAGATGCTTCAAACAAAAAATCAGACTAATGAGTAATATTTCAGCTGTATATTACCGAAGGCTTAATAAAATGTCAGGATAACAAGAACGTGTTTATAAATCTTCTTGATTAATTGTAAGTACTACCGTTAGGACGAATAACTTTCTAGAATATTTTGGCTAACAGTTACCATATCAGAATGTAAATGCAAGAATTGACATATACATTGGAAATGCCAAGCAGAATTGAAACCGCAATCGTTATTTTTGTTTACTAACAACATTTGTTCTTTATCACATAAAGGGATTTAATAATGATTTCATCTATTCATATTATTAAATTAATAGATTATATCGTTTATACAGAACGTCGCAATAATTCTATCTCCGCATCTATGCTATAACAGTTATAGACTGACTATATCATGTACAGAGAGAAAACATGTTTTTCGACCTAAACTTATTATTTTCATTGCATATTTTCACAAACATCTGTATGCAATAAAAGCAATAAGCTTAGGTAAAAAAAACAGTGGTCTTTTCCTTTGGCGTGTACAGAGAGAAAGCATTAATCATTTTTGATGCTTGGAGATACGAAACTTGCTTATTGAATTTCAGATGTCTGCAGCTGATTAAAGAGCCTACAAACATAGCATCAAAGAGAAATTTGTTAGTTATCTCGCCAATAACTTAACTTTTTATTGAAGCCGTACGTTATGATTTCATTGTGTTGTATCAGCGTTCCATCTATACAAGGAATCGGTTGTTGTATATTCATGTAGTTATGCACACCCAGGACAGCATAGATAAAATATTTCAGAAATCATTTGATTTTCTCCCATTTGCTGACGTTTTTCCATATATTTTAGTTGAATTCTCAAAACGCACCTCTAATTACATCAAAAGATTATCTATGTTAGCTTTACAAAAAAGTTGATATCGTCTATATCTTTGTGATTTATCACAATGCTGTGTCCGTGGGGGTCACAGTGACATTAAAAAAGGTAAGGTGATTCACCCCTAGACTTTCTGACAAACTATTTCTTTTTTGCACACCACCATTTGCAAGGATAGTAACATCCATAGTTGCGTGTCCCTCAACAACTAATTCGAAATTATGTAGGACGTATTGTCCTCTGTGCAATTAGTCATTGGTCATATATGGTTTGTTTGTTTGATTCACCCACTTCACGGCGTGCCAACCCAAGGCGTGAAGGAAACAACTTTTGGCACATCCGGACAGGACAGGACAATAACAGGACGTAATAGGAATACATCAGGAATAAATTGGCATCAATGTGTCACTTAAAAGTACCAGGGCGACAGCAAGCTCCCGCCATTGAATGTAACTAGCCTTCCAAATTTTGTCGTTTAGAAATTTGTTAGGAAGTATGTGCGATAAATGACCAAACCTTTCTGAATTTCATTCTGTCCTTGTTGACTCAACATTCTGGTAATCTACTTGGGAGTACATGTAATCGGTTTTATTGTAATGCCCTTGTAGATAAGCTTGTAACACAACCAGGTGGGACGTTAATGGGATTCAGCTAAAAGATATGGAAGGAAGACGTCGTGACATCAAATGGTTTCAGCAACATGTTATCGACTTTGTCTAGGAATTACATAAATACAGAACCAGCTAGCAAACGCTTTCTTGTATCGATTAAAGCTGATATAGCACGATCAAACATGTCACACAAGTAACTAAAAGATTGAACTATTGAAGGCATAACTAACAAATGCCATTAGAACAAATCTTTTTGATGTTATGGCTGTAATCGTTTTAATCAACATAAGACAATTGAACTCTCGCAAATCTCCCATCCCCAGGCGTCCAAGATAGTAAATGGTGTCACTCGGTACACGAGTTGATATTATCCGAACAGTCTATATCTGTTTTAACAAGGATGGAAGGATTGGATGAATGCCACATTCTGTACATCATGATTAGCCACAGCTAATTAATTAAAATACCTGGATGCAATCAATATTTTTTAAGAAAGCTGGACAAAAACAATGATGGCGGTTCAGAGTGTTTATGTTGATAGCATTTCAGGCGTTACCCTTATACAAATTTACTGTAAAATACTACAAATTACTATAAAAATAGTGTAGTAAGCGGAAGTATTTTGAGGTAAAATGTAGTATTCCATAATAAATGGAAGATTGTACTATAGATCTAGGTATTTTACTTCAAATTACTATAGGACGAACAAGTTGTACTACAAATTACTACGTCACATCAGCTATATGATAGGATTTTCAGGCAAAATGCGGTTATCCATAGTAAATGAAAGATTGTACTATAGATCTCACTATTTACCTCCACTTGCTATAGGACGCACTTGTTGTACAGTATTACAAAGTACTATATGTCACATCAGCTAGATGATAGTGTTTTGAGGTCAAATGTAGTAATCCATAGTAAATGTAAGAATGTACTATAGATCTAGGTATTTTACTTACTATAAGTCTAACATGTTGTACCTGTTGTACTCGTATTAAAAATTACAATATATAACATCAGCTAGACGGTAATGTTTTGAGGTAAACCTAGTAATCCATAATGAATGAAAGATTGTACTATAGATCTAGGTATTTTACTTCCACTACATGTAACTATAAGACATCCGCTATTTTGAGGTAAATATAGTAATACATAGTAAATGAATATTATACTATAGATTTGGCTTTTCTTCTGCCACTTACAAGAAAAGGAACAATTGACCCACAACTCCGATACACGACAAGAAACACGTTTGTATATAATCAGGATATTGTGCACATACCATACATGGCAAATTATGTATCAACTTACTTTAAAACAAAACGAATGTATTACCGCTTTGTAAAAGGTTAGGAACACGGATGTTTTATTTTCTTTTGTAGCAATCAGAAAAAAATATCATTTTTAAAATATCATAGATTTAAATTGACCATAATATTCATGTTGTTACCTCTATAATCGACATATGTTGGATACAGGGTTAATAAAGTGCACTTTAGGCAATAGATAAATTTCAATTTTCTTAAATTATCTTAGGTGGGGATAACCTATAGTGAGTGTTGACAGGCCTTTAAAATAAATGGCTACTTAAGATTTTATTTTGTTTAGAAAGATACAATAGTTTTTGTTTTTACATGTAGATCAAAAGGCCAGGAAGCTGAGTGGTCTAGGTAGCCTGCATTTACTGCTGGCGATTCCGTGCCTAACTCCGTGGGTTCGATTCCCGGACGGGTTTCAACCTACAAAATTTTCTGAACAGGTATATGTTCTAACTAAGAAAGTGTAATTCCAAAATAACGAAAATACTGTTAATCTTCAATTTCTAAAGGACACAAAAATTATTCGTTGCTATCAGCTTTGGGAGCTGTGTCACTCGCCTATCAGAGGGGTAGTGAATGTGCGCTATCTAGACTCCAGCTGACTAACCTTCTATTTTTGTAGAAGGCCGAGTGGTGTAGGTAGCCTGCATTTACTGCTGGCGATTCGGTGCCGAATTCTGAGGGTCGTGGGTTCGATTCCCGGACGGGTTTCAACCTACAAATTTTTCTGAACAGGTACATTGTATATGTTCTAACTAAGAAAGTGTTATTCCAAAATAACGAAAATACTGTTAAAGATATGAAAATCCATGAAGGGTGTAAGAATTAACTTATGAAAGAAAAGTACAAAAGGCATAACCCTCATTTCAGGGAGAGATTAACAACCAAACAACGCTCTAAAGCTGTGTAGGGGCTAAATGACAAAAAAGTGCACAGCAATATTTATTTCCTCAGGGTCGGCCAAAATTGGTTAGAATCTGAACATTTCCATTTCTAATCAACTGGCTTCCTCTGACTGTATTTAATAAGCTTGGGCTTGAATTTATAGTACCTTTGTGCATTAATACATGTCTCAGTATGTAGTGCCCGTTTTGTATAAGGCCCTTGAAACACTGCTCATTCACATGTTCCCTCAAGTAGATAACTGACACATGTTTGGAGTCCATACACGAGCTGCTGTTCAGCAGGTAGTAGGTGCTATTTGAGTTACATGTACAGGTGTTCAGCATGGTAGACCAGTCCCCTTTGGGCGTACTGGCAAATTTGCTTTATGTAATGCCTCATCAAAATGCAGTGTTTAACAAGATACACATTTATTATCAAGGAAAAAGGATACAGAATCTCTCAACGAAAGGAATCTTTACTGGTAATGAGCGCCTATATATACACAGTTTAGATCAGAATATGAATAGCTCAACAAACTGCCAGACTGACACTTAAACGTTAGTAATTTTCTGCGACTGTTTTCAGTCAAAATAAAATTTGGAGAAATGTTTTACATTGTTTATACACCGACGTATATTAGAATTTTATCTCAACATAGTACTGCAGATGTATAATAGAGAACACCGCTTTCAAAATCAACTTCCAAAGTAGTCTAAGTACTTCTAGTATGTCAACCTGGTGGCCATCTTGACCATAATCCAATAAACTTTCCACAATAATTCACTTCATATATACCCACAATCTTCACATCACATTTGAATTATAAGATATTCCATGTTAATCTTATTTTCTGATTTATTTGTTTTACAGGTAGACCGATTGAAAGGCAAAGAAGTATTGGACATAAGAACCTGCAAATCAAACTTAAGTCTTCCGAGATTATTAATACAACAATCTAAAATTAAGTGAGTTATGAAGTCAATTTGTTTCTAATGTTTAATTATTTGATAATAAATTGAATTCCGAAGCTTGAGATAATTATGTCATGATATTTGTTGATCCTACACATGTCCTAAGTTTGGTGCTGTATTTGATCCGCTATCGTTCGTACATGTAACAAAGAACATGGTGCATACAGTATGATCAAGTAAATTTTAAATAATATTCCATACTAGATTAATATGGTGTGTATAGTCACATATTGTCAGTAAAGAAATTGTTTTGTCCCCATTCAGTATTTGATCTTTGCAATGTTTTGAGAACTGCCTTGTACTGTATATTATTGATTGTTGACCATTTTACTCTAGAATTAAAAAAATAATGTGTTAGTTTATCGAGCAAACATGAATGTCTTTGTTCTAAAATTTCTTTTATTGTATTGATTTATAAATTATATTGCATTATGTTGTGTATAGTAAGAGTAAAGTAAATTGCATTGTAGATCATGTAGAACTTATTGTAAATTTTCAGTATTACCATTGCAGTAATATACTAAAGCATAACAAGTGAAGTAAGCATATTATTAATATACTAAAGGCCATAGAAATCTGTAGTATTTGATAGTAAGCTATAGTATATTTTACTATAGTAAATATAGTAATGTGTATAAAACAAGTGCAAGAATACTTCACTTTAATATAGAGATCTGTAGTATTTCACAGTAAAGTGTATTTTACTATAGTACATGTAGTAATGTGTAGTAAAAATGCGCAAAAACACTTCACATTACTATAGCATTTTACTATATTATCTTATAGTAAATTTTTATGACATTATAATGCCAATAGTAACATTCATTTTCTGATATGATATGAATTAGATTCAGTTGTCTGTCGTATCGGTTGTGTCCAGAGGATGTATTAACGTCTTAATGTTATCCTTATATTATGTAAATCTACAGTCTTATACAGTTGAAAAAGCTCATTCTTTTTCTTTTTCTGAGAAACGTATCAAAGTTACACATCATACATTTGAATTTTTCATTTGTGTGCAGCTCCACAAAAATTGAAACTTGAAACAGGTCACTTCGCATTGAACAGATTACTTTCAATATTTAAGGAGGATTAACAATTCTAGCTCCTTTACTATTTCGAAAAAAGATGGTTCAGTTCGTTCAGTTTGTCTTTCATTTGTTCGTAGGTCTCTATTTAACCTTCAAAGTAAATCCTCATGATAGTCTTATAACATCACTTTCGCTCTTTGGTGGTTCAACTTGATTTTGTGGGAATAATTATCGCATAAAACATTTTTGTCTGTACTGCTTCACTTTCTTTGTATGTTCTCTTCCATTAAATGCATGGTGGAGCTTCTTAGACACTGCACATCAGTTTTATCCAGCTCAAGGTCTTATTTCTTTGAAATAAACAAAATGTCAATTGAATTTTGTCTCAAAGGCGAACTATCTTCTAGTCTTTGTTGGGTTGATCTAAAGTTAAACCGTTTTGTAAGAGCTAGACATCTATCGAACACACGAGACGCCCAAACTGAGTATTGGACGACAGTAAGCACCGTTCCATTTCCTATCCTTTTGCTATGAGATGTGGTTTGGTTACTGTTAAAAACGAGAATGAAAACATGAACGGATTTATTCATCGTTTAGCGAAAGTAGGCCTGTGCCTCAAGGAAAAGCGAGACGTGATATGTAAACATTTACGTGACTATCATCGCGATTGTCTTCAATCATGAAGTGCTTGGGGAAACTAGCATATTGCTGAGACACACAGAATGAATAACCCATTAATGGGTATCCTCCGATCATTACAGTGAATCGGCTAAATGGTCACGTCCCAAATTTATCAGTGTGAGCGGACATAGATTTACTCCTTCAATTTAATGTGTTTATGAAGAGTGGCTGAAGGCAGGACCTGAAACTGAGAGGTGTTAAGGCCAATTCACACCGGACGCGACGCGATCTCGTCAGTGTAAATAGCGACACGTTGGTACAACAAACCACGAAATAGCACATTTCGATGTTTTTCTTAGTCGTAGCCAGACAAGGAGGAAACCACCCTTGACACGCAAAATACAAACCTAATATATAGTCTACATTGTATTTAGCATATAAAAAATTACCAATACACAATGTGATCCAAGATGTATTGTTATGTATTCTACAGTACCGTTCAAATTATTCAGTTTTGAGGAAAAGAAACATCGGTAAAGTTTACAGCAAACGTGGAAAACTCTTGGAGATGGCTGCTTCGTTAAGCCAATACAAGACTCTCAAACATGCAAACAATAGACGCCTCCATTGAAAACCGCTTTCTCTGTTCATAACTCCTGATATCTGTATACTCAAAAAGAATAAAAAGGTAATTCATGGTATGTTAGTCCGACTCGTGAATCTTAGCCTCGATCAATAGATGTTGAATATAAAAAGGGCACAGAATCATGTACAGACAAGGCAGGAAATGGTGCAGTGCTTACTGTTCTATGTCCGAGGTGTCACTCCTTTCCTAAACGGCCCTTGTTGAGATCAATCCAACAGAGGTGAGCAAATAGTTTACTTAATAAGAGAAACACTTTTAGTGGCGCCTTCTCTATGTAACTGTGACTAATTTTTAGAAGATCATGCATAATCCAGTTGACTTTCATATTCTTTCTTTGATTGTAGTATACTGAATATCACATTTATGAGCTTGTGTTGGCATATTCACAACACAGATGTATCTACCTGAGATGTTGTTCGTCCATGATACTCTGCAATTCAACTGGACATTAGCTTATAGAAGAACCGTGGCTTGAAATGGATTTAATACATCTTCGTGATTAGGATTTACTTTGAATGTTGATTACAGAGTCACACATGAGAAAAAAAACGTAAAGGAAGTCGGCTAAACCAGTGCTGTGTTACATAGTAGACGCGGTGGTATTTCTACAATCAGTAAATATTGAAAGAGAACCTCTTAAAGGGAGAACATCGTTAAAAAGATTCTCGGCAACGTATTGTGAGACTATCAAACTAATGACAAATTGTAATATCATACCGTCTGGTGGTCTTTATTGAAGATGCTTCCAACAAAAAAGCAGACTAATGAGTATTTTTTCAGCTGTATATTACTGGAGCCTTAACAAAATGGCAGGATAACATGAACGCGTTTATAAATATTCTTGATTAATTACAAGTACCACCATCAAGACGAACAACTGAACCAAACTTACATAACTTTCTAGAATTTCGGCTTATACTTAATTTATCAGAAAGATAATACAAGAATTAACATATACATTGAAAATGCCAATTAGAATTCAAATCGCAATCACCATTTTGTTTAGTAATGACTAACAACATGTGTTCTCTATAGGAGAGTAAGAGGGATTTAATCATTATTTCATCTTTTCATATCGGTACATTGGTTTTGATTATATAGTTTATACAGAAAGTGGCATTTATCCAATTTCCCTATCTGTGCTATAGCATTTGAAAGTCAATCTATATCTATGTTATATTAGTTATAGATTGACTTTAAAATGTACAGAAGGGCAGCATTAATCATCTTTGATGCCTGGAGATACGAATCTTGCTTGTTGAATCGCAGATGTCTACTGATGATTAAAAGGCCTTCCAACCTAACATCAAAGAGAAATGTGTAGCTATGCACACCCAGAGATGCGTAGCTAAAATGTTTTCGATTCATTTGATTTTCTCCCATGTTTCTCCCAGGTATTTCCATATTTTTTGGTTGAATTCTCTTAGAACACCTTTAGTTGCATCAATAGCTTATCTATGTTGATATGTATCATCTAATCTATGTGATTTGTCACAATATGGAGGATAGTTACATACATAGTTGGGTGTCCCCCAACAGCTAATTCCAAATTTTATGGAACGTATTGTCCTCTGTGCAATAAGTTATTGAAGGGCACGTATCATTGGTTGTATTTAGTTTGTTTGATGAGGATTTTACGCTGTGGTTATGGTAATATCACCTACTTCACGACGTGCGTGAAGGAAACAACCCTAGACACATGCAGCAACAAACAAAAAGAGGACAGGACAATTACAGGGCAAATAACTGAATCTAATAATTACAGAATTTTACGAATATTTGTGCTCATTGACTTATCAGTAAGGAAATACAAAAATTAACATAAAGATTGGAAACGTTAAGCAGAATTGAAACCGCAATCATCATTTTTGTTTAGCAATGGCTAACAACATGTGTTCTCTATAGGAGAGAAGGCTACGAGGGATTTTATAATTATTTCATCTATTTATATCATGAAATTGGTTTTGATTATATCGTTTATAAAGCAAGTGGCATTTATCCAATCTCTGCATCCATGCTATAATAGTTATAGACTGGCTTTATCATGTACAGAAAGACAGCATTTATCATCTTTGATGCTGGAGATACAAATCTTGCTTGTGCTTGCTGGAGGTCAGATGTTGATGATTAACACGCCTTGAAATATAACATCAAAGAGAAACTAGTAAACTCGTCAATACGTCATCTGTATTACTGAAGCCTTACGTTATGATTTGATTGTGTTGTATCAGTGTTGCATCTATACAATGAAGCGGTTGTTGTTTATTTATGTAGCTATGCACACCCACAGATGCGTAGATAAAATGTTTCTGAAATCATCTGCTTTTCTCGCGTGTTCGACGTATTTCCATGTATTTTGGTTGAATTATTTAAAAACACCCCTAGTTGCATCAAAGGCTAATCTATGTTGGCGTTACAAAAAATGCTATATCATCTAATCTATGTCATTTTAAAATAATGATTTGTCCAACGGGGACACAGTGAAATTCAAAACGATTAGGTGATTGGCACACAGACTTTCTAACAAACAATCTATTTCTTCTGCACACAACAACCTTTGACACATCCGGCAAGAAACAAAAAGAGGAGAGAGTATATAGGTACCCGATATGACCCTTTAAATTGTTACTGGTCGTGTTACCCAGATTATTGGCAGTCTCTCTGTACGGGACCCATTCATTTTGTAAGGGTTTACAAATGTAAGAGCCAGCGGCCGTGACTTGGTGCTTGGCGTGTGCACTCACTAATGTTGCTCGATGTACCGTTCTTTAATCAATATGATCATCTAAATTGTCACAGGTCTGTTTTTCTGATCTGACAGAACCATATGATACGACACGTTAATTTGGTAGGGATCTTGAATGGACTTCAATCACACACTGGGTTCAAAATATCGTTTGCGTATTGTATTTCCCATCTGGATGAAATGTTGGCATTGTGGAATAAGTCTGAAGCAATGGGATCATTGCGTATTTACTGTTTTGTAATACTTATATATGTTTTGAATACTTGTTTTTTGAATTGGCATACCACTAATGTACATGTAAAAGTCGAGTCCCAACCACAGAAAAATACAGGTAAAATACAGGCGAGTCTACTGCAATTGTTTTGTTTACATGAGCACATATATAGAAAACTGATACAAAAAAAATCGTATGATTCTCAGATACCACCCCAAAACACGTTGAAGCTTTGACTGTTCTACTCAGTAGGGTTATTTGTGTTCTAAGTGTCTGGTTTTCATAAAATACCCCCAAATTATAACGTTGGTCTACAACTTATCCATTTATTGTCGTTTGAATTTCAAAATATTTTCGCAAAAGTGGGCTCACTTTTATATGTTTATTTCATTGTAAATGATATTAAAATTTTGATTGACATTTAGCTTGAAATCTATCTTGTGTTTCTTTGCAACAGTTTTACCGACATACGATTAATTGATTTAATAATGGGTACAATACTTGTTGAGTCAAAAAAAGCTTCAAGAAAAAAGGTGGTTTATACATCAATCTGTCGTCGTCTATATGTCTCTATTATGTTTTCAAATAGAGGTTCGACATATACACCTTACGGTGTTTATCTTGTATCAATTAATGGTATAATGTATCAATTAATGGTATAATGTTGTATTATTGTGCGGATGTGTAAACCGCCGATAAATACGTATGTGTTCGATTGGGGCTTAGCGTCGTATTCAAGTGTATTTCCTTTATATGACGACAGGTTGCCCATACTGTTTCTTGCGTAATAAAGGTGGGAAACAATAGGAAAGTGCCGCAAATCAAATACCTTAAGTAGCTAGACGGTTTCGAACTGATTTATGTAGGTATCATGTAGCGGACGTCTTTTGATTTATCCCATGTCGCAGTAACCAGTCCGTTTAAAGGAGTCAGTTGATTGCGTAAAACTTTCGTTTGGAAAACCTGACAATACCATCCATCAAATCAAAACTCCAGAGATTAAAGGAGTATTCGGTCGAGCACAGACTCGTGTTTCCGCTATTGAAACAGGCCAGGTTCGTTAACCTGTTGAACTTCTGGAGACAGTGTGTCATTTTTCAACAAAACTCTTTAACCTTTAATTGTTAAACAACCCATTATCAACTGAGTCGAACGTAAGAACAGCTCAATTTAAAAAATATTCCGAATCGCAATGTTTTCTATTAATAAATAACATAATTTAGTACGGCCAACAATAGATCAGCTGTTAGTTTTATAAAATCGGTACCAAAGCACTGGCTGTTTTTGAAAGTATATTGATTTTTAACTCAAAATATCGAAAGTAACGATTTACAAATGAAAATTAGTATGAGTTAATATAGCTGACACCAGAAGTCCATTGACTAGAAGTATACCACTGCCGTATAGCAATGTCCACGACATTGTAGACCAGAAAATACTGTGACGACACATTCCAAACACGTTTATTTTTAATTGTGAGGAACTTTGAGTAATTTCGTCCCTGCTTAGTCACTCAGTTGCAATTGTTTTCGTTCGGACAACTGGCTTAATATTTGTTGATTTAGTTGCCGTTTATTCTCTAGTTTAAAGGCACACATTGCACTGGGTAAATGCGTTTCAGTTATAGTAAGCAACATTATGATCGAGGAACACCAGGTGATTTCCATAATGTATCATTATAAAGTTGCGTTCTTATGAATTTTCTTGCGTGCTACTTCACGTGATACGGTAACAGGGCTCGTAGCCCAATTCCGGTTAGCTTATCTACATGTATATGGCAGTTACAATACTTCTGCTGACACCTACCTAGGCTTTGAGAGGTATCCAGGATCTTAAACACTACAGGACTGGTTTATATAGTTTTGACGCGTTATGTACAGTTATGTTATGCCAGTTACATGTATGTTATGCCTATCTAAGGGTCGTAAAACTGCTTGGTGCTCATAAAGGATGAATTCTGCGGGTCAGTTTAGAGTTTGTATTATGTTTTTAAAGTTTGTACAGGGGTCTATCTATCTGAGGGTCGATACGTGTTAGCCATAGAGGATAAGCAGGTCTTGTCTGTAGCGTGCGGACACATATCTCCTCTTTTTCGGTTTGGAAAAAAAACAAAAAAAAAAAAACAATTGGGTGGTACAATAAATCTGTGCTAATCGAAATAGCATTTAAGGTTAAGATCAATCCAGTAGGGTTGAGAAGATAGTTCACATTATAGATACTCTTTAAATATCGTCAACACTGTGCCAAAAAACAAAAGCCAAAAACAAATGGGTGGTACATTTATTACATGCTAATCGAAAAAACTTCACATTTATGATTGATACCAATGCAGTAGGGTTGAGAAGATAGTTGACTTGAGAGATACTCTTCGAATATCGCAATCACTGTGCCAGCGTGGTTAATACATGGAAGATCATAATGCGGATTATTTTCATCGTCTTTATTTAAATCTCATATAGTGAATGTCACAGTTACAGGCATACTTCGGTGTCTTTGTAGGAGGGCTATATCTAGCTGTGATGTTGTACGTCCGGGGGTTCTGGAATTGGAGAAAACAGTTCCGTTAGCTGCTCAAACCACCAAGGAGCGAGAATGAGTTAATTGGACACCTTTCTGATTAGGCTTTACTTTGACTTTTCATTACAGAGTCCCACCTTCGAGACAAAGACTATCTGGCTGAAATTGACTGAACCATTTCCCTATGACATAGTAGACACGATGGCATTTCTACAATCTTCAAATATTGCTTACTGGGAGACGATCGTTAATAAGTTTTTTACCAAAGTATTGTGAGACTGTCAAACTAATGACAAATTGTTATATCTTACCATCTGGTGTTTGGTATTGAAGATGCTTCAAACAAAAAATTGGATTGATGGGTCATATTTCAGCTTAACAAAATGTCGGGATAACATGAACGCTTTTATAAATGTTCTTACGACGAATAACTTGTTTGAGTGGCGTTTAGAAATTGGGATGATAACATAATAAGTAAGACTTTACGGATTTCTAATTTCTACGTTTATTCATACGCAACGTTTCAGTGCAGATACTAGCACCGTTTTCAAGCTAATAATGATGATTATAATAATAATAATGATTATTAGCTTGAAAATGGTGCTAGTTTCTGCACCGAAACGTTGCGTATGAATAAACGTAGAAATTGAAAATCCATAAAGTCTTACGTTATAAATATTCTTGATTAATTGCAAGTATCACCATCGGCACAAACAACTATATCTTATCATACCAGAATTTTTTTAGAATATTTTGGCTAACAGTTACCATAAATAAAAGTAATCACAAGAATATACATTGGAAAATCTAAGCAGAATCGGAACCGCAATAATCATTTTTGTTTAGCAATGGCTAACAACATGTGTTCTCTATAGGAGAGTACGAGGGATGTAATAATTATTTCATCTACTCATATCATTACATTGGTTTTCATTATATCGTTTATAAAGAGAGTGGCAAGTACCCAATCTCTGCATCCATGCTATAACATAAATAAGTTGACTTTTATCATGTACAGAGAGAAAGCATTAACCACTTTTGATGCCTGGAGATACAAAACTTGCTTATTGAATTTCAGATGTTTGCTGATGATTAAAACGCCTGCAAACATAAAATCAAAGAGAAATCTGTTAGTTATCTCGCCAATAAGTCAACTTTTTACTGAAGTCTTGCGTTATGATTTGATTGCTTTGTATCAGCGTTCCAGCTATACAAGGAAGCGGTTTTTGGTTAAGTCATGTAGTTTTGCCCACAAAGCTGCAAAGATAAAATGTTTCTGAAATCATTTTATTTGCCCCATGTTCTGACGTATTTCCTTATCTATTGGTTGAGTTCTCTAAATGCACCCCTAGTTGCATCAAAAGCTAATCGATGCTGATATCGTCTACTCAATCTATGTGCTTTATCTCAATACTCTGTCCAACGGGAACACAGTGATATTCAAAATGGTTGGGTGATTGACCCACAGACTTTCATACAAACATTGACCCACAGACTTTCTAACAAACATTGACCCACAGACTTTCTTACAAACATTGACCCACAGACTTTCTAACAAACATTGACCCACAGACTTTCTAATAAACATTGACCCACAGATTTTCTTACAAATATTGACCCACGGACTTTCTAACAAACATTGACCCACACACTTTCTAACACACATTGACCCATAGACTTTCTAACAAACATTGACCTAAAGACTTTCTTACAAACATTGACCCACAGACTTTCTTACAATCATTGACCCACAGACTTTCTAACAAATATTGACACACTTTCTAACACACATTGACCCAGAGACTTTCTAACAAAGATTGACCTAAAGACTTTCTTACAAACATTGACCCAAAGACTTTCTTACAATCATTGACCCACAGACTTTCTAACAAATATTGACACACAGACTTTCTTACAAACATTGACCCACAGTCTTTATAACAAACATTGACCCACAGACTTTCTGACAAATATTGACACGCATACTTTTCTTACAAACATTGACCCACAGACTTTCTAACAAACATTGACCCACAGACTTTATAACAAACATTGACCCACAGACTTTCTAACAAATATTGACACACAGACTTTCTTGCAAACATTGACCCACAGACTTTATAACAAACATTGACTCACAGACTTTCTAACAAATATAAACCCACATACTTTCTTACAAACATTGACCCACACACTTTCTAACAAACATTGACCCACAGACTTTCTTACAAACATTGACCCACAGACTTTATAACAAATATTGACCCACAGACTTTCTAACAAATATTGACACACAGACTTTCTTACAAACATTGACCCACAGACTTTATAACAAACATTGACCCACAGACTTTCTAACAAATATAAACCCACATAATTTCTTACAAACATTGACCCACACACTTTCTAACAAACATTGACCCACAGACTTTCTAACAAACATTGACTTTCAGACTTTCTTACAAAAATTGACCCACAGGCTTTCTAACAAACATTGACCCACAGACTTTCTAACAAATATTGACACACATACTTTTTAACAAACATTGACCAACAGACTTTCTAACAAATATTGACCCAGACTTTTTTACAGACATTGACCCACACACTTTCTAACAAATATTGACCCACAGACTATGTAACAACTATTGACCCACAGACTTTCCTACAAATATTGACCCACATACTTTCTATCAAACATTGACCCACAGACTTTCTAACAAACATTGACCAACAGACTTTCTAACAAATATTGACCCACAGACTTGTTTTACAGACATTGACCCACACACTTTCTAACAAACATTGACCCACAGACTTTGTAACAACTATTGACCCACAGAGTTTCTTACAACCATTGACCCACATACTTTCTATCAAACATTGACCCACAGACTTTCTAACAAACATTGACCCACAGACTTTCTAACAAATATTGACACACAGACTTTCTAACAGACATTGACCCAAAGAGTTTCTAACAAATAATGACCCACATACTTTCTAACAAATATTGACACGCAGACTTTCTAACAAACATTGACCAACAGACTTTCTAACAAATAATGACCCACAGACTTTTTTTACAGACATTGACCCACAGACTTTCTAACAAACATTGACCCACAGACTTTCTAACAAACATTGACCCACAGACTTTCTAACAAACATTGACCCAAAGAGTTTCTAACAAACCATCTATTTTGTTCTGAACACCATCATTTGGAAGGATGGTATCACCCATAGTTGTGTCCCTCAACAACTAATTCAAAATTATATGGAACGTATTGTCCTCGGTGCAATAAGTCATTGAGGGCACCTATCATTGGTCGCATTCGGTTTGTGTGTTCAATTGAGATTTAACGCCGTTGTTAAGGTTATTTGACCCACTTCACGACGTGCTAACCCAATGAGTAAAGGAAACAACCCTTGACACATTCTGTAAAAAACAAAAAGAAGACATGACAATCTCAAGACGTAATATAAATACAACGCCAACAGATTGGCATCTAGTTGCCCTTATAAGTACCAGTGCGACAGCAAGCTCCCGCCATTGAATGTAACTAGCCTTCCAAATTATGTTGTGTAGGAAGTATGTGTGATAAATGACCACACCTTTTTGAATTTCACTCTGGTCCTGTTGACACAGCATTCTGCTAATCTACTTAGAGTACATGTTATCTGTTTTATTGCAATGCCCTTGTAGATAGTCTTGTGACGCAACCAGCTGGGACTTCATGGGATTCAGTTAAAAGATATTGAAAGAAGTCATCGTGACATCAAATGGTTTCAGCAACATGCTATCGACTTTATCTAAGCTTTACAAAACTGAAGAAACAGCTAACAAACGCCTTTTTGTATCCATTACAGCTGATATAACAAGAGCAGATACGTAACACAAGTCGTTACTTAAAGGTTGAGCTACTGACGACATAACTAACAAATGCCATTAGAAACAATCTTTTTTGTGTGATGGCTGTACTCGTTTTAATCAACATCAGACATTTGAACTGTAACGAGTCTCCAATCCCCAGGCGTCCAAGATAATAAATGGTGTCCCTTGGTACAGGACATGATATTATCCGAACGGTCTATAGCTGTTTTAACAAGTATGCAACCACTAGATCAATGCCACATTCTGTACAAACACGATAAGCCTCAGCTGATTAATTAAAGTACCTCGATCAAAGATTTTGTAGGAAAGCTATTCAAAAACAATGATGGCGGTTCGGAGTATTTATTTTGATAGCATTTCAGGCGTTAAATGCCAATTGTACCTTTCATTTTCTGATATGATATGAATTAGATACATTTGTTTATCGTGTCGGTTGTGTCCAGACGATGTATAAACGTCTTAATGTAATCCTGATAATTTGTTAAGTCTAAAATCTTATACAGCGGAAATGGCTCATTCTTCTGCCTTTTTTTTATGAGAAATTGAGATATCATATATTGGTTATTAGTTTTTAGCCCGGCAATAAAATTGAAAAGAAACTAAGAAGGTGACTTTAAATATGTAAAATGGGTAGCTTGTCAAATTGGTTAACTATTTCGATAGGAATTGATGCAGTTCATTTGCTCTCAATTTCTCTGTTAAACTTTCAAAGAAAATCCTTATAAAAAACCTGTCTTACTAAATCACATGGGCTCTTCGACAGTCTAACGGAGTAGTCTAGTTGAGATCCAGAACACCACAGAGGGATAACATATCTGCTACTTATATTGCTGTTACAGAGATATCCAGGTTAGCTAATAAAAACAAAATCTAATCACACGGAGATGGTTAAGCTATCCAGCCTGCTAAAGCTATCGACACATGTTTGTGGTGAGAACTATCTTCTAGTCCTCATTGGGTTGATCTTAACTTGAACCGTTTTCGAAAAGCTTGAAACCTCTAATTAACACATGAGGCGCCTAAACTAAATATAAGACGACAATAAACAGTGGTCAAAGTCCTAATTCTTAAAAACGACAACGAAAAGATAACCGACTTAAAAATCGTAGAGCCAAGGTAGACTTGTGCTTCAAAAGAAAGTGAAACGTGATAGGTAACATTAACTTGGGGCAAAGACTATATTCACAAGACACACTAACGCTAAATCCGTCGCCTGTACCTATCTGTTTAAGTATACTATTTTAAATTTGTGAGGGTAAAGTTAAGGACAAATATTTGTTCAATTAAAACTTTATCGCCAAGGCCGTTCAAAACAATTTTGTCTTTGATTCATTGGTGCAATGACTTCAATATTTTCGATTAGGGTAGATTGAAAATACCACCTAATAGGTTTGAAATAGGTTTTGAAATAGGTTGTTCCCTACGCTCGGCTTGGGTGGTAATGGGTTGTTTAACTATTACAGGTTAAGAGTTCCGTTGACAAATGGCACGCTCTCCCCAGGAGTTCAATATGTTAACAAACCTGGCCTGTTTCAATTCCGAAAATACCTTTCTGTGCTCGACAAAACACGCCTTTAAACCCAGGAGATTTGATGAGATGGATATCATTGTCAGGTTTTCCAGAAGGAAATTTTACCCAATCAACTAACTCCTTAGTTATTCCGACATGGGATAAATCAAAGGATTTCAGCTATATCGTATCTTTGTTAAACAGCGATTTTAACAAGAGTATTACAAAGAGGATAATCAAAGGATTTCAGCTATATCGTTTTTTTTTCAAACGGCGATTTTTAAAAGAGTGTAACAAAAAGGATAAATCAAAGGATTTCAGCTATATCGTATCTTTATTAAATGGCGATTTTAACAAGAGTAGGCCTACAACGAATACATTAAACATGTCAAACTGTATGGGGAAACATTGTTCAGCCTTACTGACGACAGAAAGAAGTGCTTTTTTCACCAGTTTTCTGGGTGACATAAAAATGTATCAATGTGTCGTTGCATACCTACTGGCTATTGGAATAAATAACTTAAATCGAAAGACAAATACCCTTTGAAACTAACCAAATATAATAACATTGACGATTCTATTATGAAATTTCAATGCAAACATAGCAGTGCATATGATGAACTAAAAAAAAAAAGATATACTGAAGAAACTTTGGATACAGATTAAACTTGCCAGCCTCGGGCGCTGAACCCTGTTACGTTAAAGGAATGCAACACACATGTTTTTAAAAATGTAAATAGACTCTGTATTTGTTTTAAACAATCGTTGGCTGGCGGTCTGATTTTGGTTGGCATAATGGGCGTTGTTTCATTTCCTTAAAGGGAACAAATGAATATATATATATATAAAAAATCCGTGATAGTCCATTTTTGATGTTTTTTGTGATGTATCAGAAAATCAGCGTTTTTGGTATACGTATAGGATAAGAAAACAATGAAATGCAGAATCCAAGCCAGATTCATACTTGCATTATTATGTGGTTATGAATCAGCCGTTATAATATAACAGTGCAATGCCAAGTCAAAAACAAGCTACCACTGAGCCACGGCCCCGGGCCCCGGAAAGAATGAAGGCAGTAATCAGAGAATGTGGTTGAAGACATATTACACAAATCTTACATTTGTTCTTAACTTCAAGGGTATTCCACTTATCTGAAGACTGGTTGTTCACTTCGCACTGTTCCTTGCCTAATAACGGTGGAAAACAGGGAGGAAATCTCTTTAAAAACCACCCCGTAATTAGAGGAGCCATATCGTGTGACTCACTCATAAACCTGATGGTCGACAGACGGACGATCTCGTGGGCGGTAAAGCGAAGTAGGACTAGTAAACGCACACCCTCACCCCGAAGCCACCTCACCCCGAAGCCACGACCTCTTATTTTTGTTTTATCGTTACAAAATGAATGTGTCATGACATTACCCTGATCATATTGATGATATCTCCTCCACATGACACCTGCTGAAGAGGAAACCTCAATTAGGGATCGGACTGCAGCGCCTAACATAGAATGAATAGCTCTTAAATGATCAACATAGTACATTCACCAAGAGATAATCGACCTACTGACCATGACTAAAAGTCGTAGAACTATCGTTAATCAATGGATAGAACGTGACTGGCTGCTAACTGCCTGATAGATTTGGTATTGAGTTACAACTTAACTCTAACGGCCTATATCTCCTTTAATTCTTACAAATGGTTTGTAAACGTGACCCTTCTAGGAGTTCGAGAATTTCGTCTCTAATTCATCTGTTCCACAAGATTAATCCACAGGGGCCAGTTGTTAAAAACTCTCTTAAATTTAATCCTTAATTACAGTAAGTCAATACATGTAGTAGATCTATCTCAAACCTCAGATTAGTACAATTAGAAATATTGAGGGATACACCTTTCAGCTGTATTCAAGACTAATTAAAGGAAATGTCATTATTATATGTATCCCGAGAATGTCAGCTAGATTTTGATTGATGTGTCTACCGTCTGTGTATCCTTTTCGGGACAACTACCAGTATATTCTCGACACTAGTCTTCCTCAAATATAATCTCCATATTACAGAAATTCAGTATGAAAACACTGTAAAAAACGATAAAATATAAGTTACATTGTATCTGACTAGCGACAGTCTTTACTCGATATCGCACATATTTTCCAATCACTTACATGTAGGTGTTGGATCAAACCCCAATATGTGTTTGTTTGATTCGGATTTAAAGTCGTTCTCAAGGGTATTTCACTTACATCATGACGACAAATCGTCCACTTCACACTGTTCTTTGCCCTATTGCAATGAAAAACCGATAGGAAAACACCCCCGCGAGTACCGGAGCCATATATTGTGACACTCATATACCGGAGTGTCGATAGACCGACTCGATCCCGTGAACGGTACCTCAAAGTAGACTTTAGAAAGAGCACACGCTAATCACTAAGCCACGGGCTCAAACCCCCAATAAACTTCCAATATAATGGCTGGTTCATGACATGGTGGAGCATTGGCTATTTTTTTTACTTCAAATGGCATTCTATATCATAGATACCCCATATGATATTAATGGAGCCTGATTCTGATCTAACCACAGCGAGGTTCTTATATCAAAGCTAGTTTGTTTTATAACAGATTATAGCATTCAACTGTAGCTGCCCGGAATGTATTAAAATCCCGAATTGCATTTCATTACAATGTAATACAAATTGTATTCCGGGCAGCACATGTTCAAATTTGTTCCCGGAATGTAGTACATTTGAATTTATCATGAATGATTTGTTTGTTTGATTGGGGTTTAACGTCGTACTCAAGGGTATTTCACTTATATGACGACGTGCCAGCCCAATGG
>JARFOD010075682.1:0-20848 GCA_031763545.1 Mopalia muscosa
TGTTGGCAGCTAAGGGTTCTGTTGAGTGCAATTATCTTTAAATATGTATATCAAATGAAGTAATTTAATAATGTTCAGACCAAAGCGTAGCTGAAATACCGCTGAATGTGGCGTAAAACAGTAAGCAATCAATCAATCAATCAATCATTTAGTCGAACCAAGCTAAACTGTTAACTTAAACGACTGACATGGATTTCTTATCAGTTGTAGATTTAACAATATAAAAAACTGTAATTGGCAAAAAGTGAAACATTCGATGTGGTTTATTCAATCAATAAATCAATATTATAAAAAAACAAATCAAGTATCAATTCTGGATTTATTGACATATTACGTTTCAGTATATATATTTGCACTGTTAACAAGCTAATATTTGAATGAAGAAGAGTATTGACAAAGTTTGGAGTTTCCCTCATTGATTTGTAAGATTTTAACTGTGCGGGAATGAGGTTGAATGGACTTCCACCTAGAAAATATTTCCAGAACAATGTGAAATAAATTGAGATTGAATGTTAATGCAATTTCGTTGGTCACTTTTCATAGGCCCAATGAAAATCGGTCCTACAATTGCATGGCCAGCTCCCCTTAGTTTTTCTGCTCGCCCGTACAGCTTCTGTCCGAATGGCCCCCATGTCTTTCCCGGAGCAGGTCTTGAAAAAGATTAGGCTTATCCTTATCAACCTTGGAATGCCCTTCCTTCATCAACTATAGTTATACCTTAACTGTAATGGATTGACAATTTTTTCTCATGGATACAAGTTGGACTCCCTCATAAACAGAAGTAAATTACGTTTCTATAGAGCCGAATTCGAAAACTATATCGTTTTTAAACTTGTTAAGCACATTCACCATCAACCGTAGCTGTACCTTGTTCTAGTATGGATTCACCATGAATTTCAGTGGATACACAGGTGGTATTAGTCATTAAAATAATTGAATTTACATGTAGCCTCCTGGGCAGGGTTATCCTAGTTATGCATTTCGCACGATTTTTATGGGTTTTTTTTTTATTTCGACAGATACAAATAATCGTAAACCAAAGTGAATTTAGTTTCTGGAGCTGAAATTAAAAACACTGTTTGGTCTATAGCTATGAAACTTGGTAGGTACATTACCATCATTAACTGTAGTTGTGCTTTTTGTTTTTAGGGATTGATAATACTTTAATTTTCAGAAAAAAAATCACTGCGTCCTACTGCATAATACACAGGATTGCCATGATTAGGTTAACTGTACAAACAATTATTGAATACCATATTCATGGTCTGAAAATCGCATCCACTCTTATTTGGATGCCCCCAATCCCTCACAAGCATCCCTTTCTATGTCCCAATTTGCTCTATAAGTAAAAGATGTCTTATACATTAAGGGTTAATATCGCACCAAGACGTATGTTGACCTCATTAACACCCTTATTTAGAATCATTCAAATTGTAGCCTATACACATCGTATCAAAGATGAAATTATCAAACCATTCACATCTTTTGTCGCTATAGTCATTTTGATATTTTAATTACCTGCTCAAAGCATTTGATGAAAATAGGCAAATTCTGGTAGTTATATAAGCAACACTAGTCAAACTTGGAGTTAACAAGGGTGTCCGAGGGTGTATCATGTTTTCGAAATTAAACACAAACATGCATTTCTTCTTTACTTACAAGTATCTGCTATGATAAACGTTCGTTCTTTGGTTCCTTAGTATCCTTGTTTTCTGTTGTATGTCAGACGATTGAGTTTTTTTTTTATGTATTTAGCTCACATTAATAATTTTGATAACGCAATATATGTTTACCAGTACATAATTCAATAAGCACATAACCGCGACAGTACTGTTATTACAAATATGACAGAAATGGCACATTTTTCTATTAAGTGAATAAACATTACTAGCTACTTTTCAGACCCATATCTGGTACATAGTGGCAAATGATTATATCTAAATGGATTTTTGTAAACACATACAGTAATGGATAAAACATAGATTCTTTCCAATAGGAGGATTCCCCCAAAAATAGTCAAGAAGACATGATTGGTTTTGGTACATGTGTAAGTATGGCATTTAGATCGGTAGCGGGGTATGGGGGACATTTATAACTCTTCTTGTTTCTACAGAGTATAGTGTATTGCAATCTGAAAACTCCTTTGCCATTCCGTTTTAATTAAAAGCCACAATAAATGCCCATGCAGTAGAAACAATGTTGATGTTTACTCGTATAATGGAAATACAAAATATCGTGTTGTAGGATTCTGTTGTTCATTGTCACACTAAGCATTTAAGTTCGACTGACATTTTGTTCAGCAAGTGACAATGACTGTAACGACATTTAGTTAAATTGTGTCTTCGTCGACGGATAAGATAATCTGGTGTTATACCAATGTATCATGATCTGCCACAGCATATATCCTGCTTTCTCATCCCTTATCAAGATCACTTATCTTAATTGAAATCTCTGAAAACTCCAATAATCTGATCCAGACTATAAGAAACAGAATGAAATCTCGTAAACAGAACTTTCACTATCCATGGTTTCTACTGATAAGTTTAGGATAGTACAAGAGTAGTGTTACTCCGAAGAACGAAAAACTCATTTTGACTTCAATATTTCGGCGGTTTATTTTGCCATCATCAAGAAAGTCACTTGTACTATGCCGAACTTTCACTGTCAAACAGTGAACAGTGAATCTATCAGTAGTGTTACTCCGAAGAACGAAAGACTCATTTTGACTTCAATATTTCGGCGGTTTATTTTGCCATTATCAGGAAAGTAATGTAAAAGGTGACATGAAACATGGGGTTCAATACAACTGCACATACTAGTTACAATAAAATGTGTACAATAAAAGCCAGTTTATGAAGGTATACAATGGAACAAAAACAAAATTGTGTTTGTTATTTAAACTATAAAATCGTATAAGCCATTTAGCGGATTAACGGATTAAACTCCAATAAACAGCCCTTGTCACATGAACAAAATTACTAAACATATCATATAGTTATAAAAATAAAATTATCAAGATTAACTCTATAGACTTTAAGGCCATGTTTTTCAATATAAGGTAGTGTCATCCAAATTTTAGGAATATCGCTCTTGTCAGAAGGTTTATTATGTGGGCCAAATCTTGGATAAAATTGTTTTATGAGACGATTTGCTGTAGATTTAGAATATTCGTTCCAAGAGAGAAATTTATTAATTTTAAACAGTTCAATTTTGAATAGTTCAGAGTCAGAACATATCTTAAATGCTCTAAAGACTAAAGATCTAACCCATGTTACCTTCAAATGCCAAGGTTAAAAATTGGCAAATGGTACATACTGCCCTGTCTGGGTTGCTTTTCGGAAGACTGACTTGGAGAAACAATCTATTATTATATCTAGAAAGTGGACATTGTCATTAAATTTTTCTCTGGCAAATTTTAATTGTGAATGAAAAGAGTTGAGTTTCTGTTGGATGAGGTCAAAATCTTGTGGGTTCGCTAAAACTAACGTATCATCAACAAACCTGATGTAAAACTTATAATAACCTTGTCTTGAACCAGTCTATCAACAATTTTTCTCCGCTTGAGTCATAATAATATTGGCTAGTACTGGACCTAATGAGGAACCCATTGATACTCCATCGACCTGTTGATATGATTTACAATTACATAAAAATGGGCCAGGTAGACAAGTGTCATTAATTAACTTTTTCAAAGAGCTTTTCTTGAGTTTTGTTGTGTGTGTCTTATCTTTATTATCAGGGTGTAAGCTAAGATTACATTCTTTTGTAGTTTATATGGGACCATCTTTAGTTGTTATTGTAATGTCGACAAAAATTAAGATACAAATACATATTATTATCAACAATAAGGTGTAAATGACATCCATCAAGATGGAGACACAAACACATTATGGAAAGGCACAGTATTGCGGGCAAACTATAAGATATTTCCCCTACAGTTTAAGCATTTACAGAACTGAACTTATACCTGTATCTTTCGTAATTTAATTTCCTAATTACAGTCGAACTGGTTTGAATACAAAAACAAAACCGCACAAAACATCGGAAAGAGTTATTCAAAAGTTAACTTCGATCCATTGCAGTGTTATGAAAACAGTGCAGAAAATTTCTATTTTAAAACTTTCTAGGCCAAAAAGGTAGTTAAATTTGCAATTTATAAAGAAGCTTCAGACTATCGCAAATTTAGATCCTTTATCCGTAAAACCCTGGCTGTGTACATGGCTTTTCTTTTTCTCTTCTTCTCGTTCTATCCATCCTTTAAATTATCCGAAAACGTCTTTATAACGGACTAATTTCAATTGGTCAAGCTATACAGCTACCAAGCGATAGGCGGTCATGTCCGAGCTCATGTCACACCACGTGACAGATTTGAATGAATGTTATATTTTTTTTACTTACAAAAAGACGGCTTATAAAGACGAAAATAAATAATATGCGAAAATTCACTTCATAACAAAATATTGACCAAACTATGTGGCATTCGAACATATTTATTATCAGAAAGCAACTCTCAGTGCAATCCGCTATTGCGCCAAAAAAGGGGAGGACACACTTGTATTTCCCTGCTACGTCTGCGGCAAAATCGATATATCTTTTCCAAGGAAATCTTAAAAATACTGTAAGAAAGTATAATTTCATTTGTAATCGTCAAAATAAAATTGCATAGAAACGCTGGTGTAATGATGGCCCAGGGGGGCACAGTGCTAATTGGTATGAGGTCAGATATTATTGCTGTTTTGGGGTTCAATGTTAAGTCGTTGGACAAGTATTATTAGGTACGGTACCATCAATGCATAGGCATTTTTTTTTTTTTTTTTCTTTTTTCTTTTTCCTTTCTTTTCAGTTTTTTTGTGTGTTGTTTTTGTTGTAAACCAGACATATTAATACAAGAAGATTTTGATTTTCAGCAGAAATTCCATAAATTGCCAACGATATCATATGCATATATAGAGTCTCATATTATTAGTGAAATAATCTATTGAAAACTGAACTTTTAAGGGTCAATCCAAGTGCCTCGCGATTGTAAAGGCAACGGAACGCGCAATTGAAAACATATCAGTTGAAAGAAACGGTGTACTGTGGAGGTAGTAGGCAAAGACTTCGTGTTACAACAAACCGATCCTTTTTCCGTCAATCTAAAGTGCTGTTTCTACGCTCCATTGAAGAAAGACTGATAGCAGACGACCAAATCTCAAGCATGCGCTCTGGATGATTGACACGAAATGTCTGGCGGGAAGATTTATGGTTCCTTCAGCCGCCAGAAGACCAGCAATCTGCGGATGATGTCACAGATAAGTTCAGTTTTCAAGTCAAGTTTATTGACCCTTACTCAGAGAGCGATCTCAAATTGGATAAATACCCATACAGATATCAAGAACACGTCACGGGAATTTGAATTCGTTGGCTGCCATCTGGCCAACCAGTTGCACAGGAAATCTGTCTATTGCAGTAAGGGTATATCACATGATTGGCCCAGCGTTCTTTGATATCGATATATGTGGACGGAGCAACGTATATATGTTTGTTTAATTGTGTATCCAGTTATAGTCACTGTGCAAATACAACAAGGCTCGATTCAGATGTCAAGATCCGAATTGCAGGCACGGGGGAAGAGGGTTGAGGGGGACACTATTTTCCGGTAATTTATAAATTTTGAAATGTTGTTTTTTTATTATATTTTGATTTACTGATTTGGTCGGCCGGTGGATCGATTGATCGATGGATCGATGGATCGATTCATTCATTAATTCGGGTTTGACGCCGTAGCTTATTTCACTTATATACCAGCTTAATGAATAGAAAAACTCATCCCTAACCTCACAACCAGTAAATACTAAAATGGCGAGGCGGGCGGTTGGGAGTGAACTTTCCTGTTGTCATGCGGCTTTCAGAGCTAAGGGGCAACCTAAAGCTGATCTGTCTATAATCCGTAGTGCGGCTTGGGCTTAGCCCCAATTAAACAAACTGAAAAGGCGGGACAATCCTAAGATGCTATTACTTGTGTCGTTAGATCGGCTTCGTGTTTTCCAATTAACCTCTCAGACAGGAGCTAACGGTTGGTCAATGAGCTCACAGGTTACGCGTGTAAGGAGAACTGGTCCATTCCTGCTTATTAACTAACAGCGCGAATCAGCCTGTAAGGAGACACGTGCTGGACGTATTCTAATTGCCGACTTTAATGATCATCATCATTTTAGTTAACCTTTGAATGGGGCTTGACAGAAGTCCATTAGCGAATCCATGACAATTGCCCCACAGCTCCTCTTATGATAATTGCTCAGACAACAACTCATCTGATGATAATTTCACAGTCTAAATATGCCCTTATGATACCTGCTCCGCAACAACTCCTCTTGTGATATTTGCTCAGCAAAATCTTCTCTTATAATAATTGCTCCAACTCCTCTCAACATAGTTACTCCGCAACAACTCCTCTCATTCTAACTGCTCCAACAACAACTGCTCTTACAACAATATAGTTCTGGTAACGTTAACTCAGCGTCAGGGTTGTTTAGCGAAATGCATTCCCGGGACACTTGGTCGGTAAGAACAGAGTCACTGGTATAGCTATGATATTTTTGAAATACTGTCAAAATGAAATGCCGACAAACATTATGTCTTTGTATTTTTTCTAAATGACAGAGAACAGCCTCCTCTTTTTGGCATCCTCGGCACAAACCACGCCATTTGTCAGGGGGTTCAAACAGAATGATTTGTCTTTATACATAGCCGCTAATCAGTGGATGTTATTTCAAGTCAGTGTAACATAGTAACCTAACAGTATGAGTGAATATACTGAAATCGTCGCCTAGCATTACACTGCACCTTTATGACAATTTACGTCATCAATTTATGTGGCCACATGAATCTTTGATATGTCGCATGCGTCTTGCATTGAAAATTAAAATCTTGGACGATTAAAAAAAATCTTACATCAAAAAAAATTATTGGACCTTAAAAAAAATCTTGGAATGAAAAAAATAAAATCGTAGATGGTAAAACAGTCTGATAAAAATATCAATTCCAATCTCGGACCAAATAAAAATTTCTTGGACCATACATTTATTTTATATGGCTAAAGTCTTTAGCATGAACAGAATTAATATTTCTTGTACACTGTTTGGAAATATGTATTGTTTTTTTAATCAACTTTAAAACAAATAACATGTACAATTCACATAATTGGTTCAAAATTATTTTAACGTAAATTGGTCATTTTAAGCGGGAGATTCAATTCGTCAACAGCCTTTCCACCGCGGTTTTATCTCTTGAAGCCATTGTTTAACTTTGTTGAACACACCTTGTCGTTTTTGTTTTTGTCCATTTGAAGACTGTGCTATTTCTATCGTATTTCGGGGAGATTTTTTCTGAAAAATACGAAAGATGATAATTGAAGTTTAAAGAGGCTGTTCTGTCTGAAAAAAAGCACAACATATAATCAGAATACAAATAAACAGATGCGGCGCTTAAATATGATACTTGATTGCCTAAAATGGGACATACAAAATTAAAGGCCCTTATGAGACAATCGGTGCCGCTCGTGTATATGTACTCGACCAGAAGTGGTTGGGGTGCAATTCACTCATTTATATCAAGGAGACATGTAATATGTGTTGTTGTTGTTGTAGTAGGCCTACTGTTTCTGAAAGATATGGGCGAGTAAGACAATTTGTCACGGAATTAACGTCAAAGGATTCGAATTGTATCAAAAAAACAACACGAAGTAGTTATGATTCAACCCGAAAAATATAAGAGGAAGAAAAACAACAAACCAAATTATGAAATTTTTCTCATCCTATCACTCCAAACTTCTTCCTTCTTTGATACAAAACGTATACCTGAACTATGACGTCATTTTTATAACTACAACAATTGTAAATATATATTTAAATGTCCGACCAATACCTCTGTGGCAAACTCTCGACGACAGAAATTTGGCAAGAAACACCATTCATTGAATGACAATCGCCTAAAAGAAAATGATACTGTTAAATGATAACGGGACAATGCTAGTTTACTATATAATTTCCTCTGCTGTCATTTTTTTATTGCATTTATGCAGATGTAAATATATAAATATATATTTATGCGTGTGTTTGTGTGCAAGTATGTATATGCTACGTGTGTCTAAGAATATTCCTATATTTAGGTGAGTTTGTGGTGTACCATATACCTGATAACATTTTAGCTTAATTATTTTACATCTGTGAGTATAAATATGATAGTATGTGGTAATTTGTATACAACTTTATCTAAATCATCATTTAAATAACTTTACGAACGTTTTTACTAACCTTCTGTTGGGCCTTGGGGAAGACTAGCCTATGTGCTAATCAACCTACCCACTCTAAATAAAGATATTATTATTATTATTATTATTATTATTATTATTAGTGTCATTTCACGAAATGCTTAATTTTTATAAAACATGGGATGAATTATACCAGAACATTTGAAGTTAAATTTGAGATGAGTCATGTCGATGTATGCCGACGTTGACATGTGGCTTGCCATTCCAGATTTCACCTGTCTAACAACCCCCTGAACGAATGTTTCCAAAATATTTATGGTTGATCAAAGATCTTACAGAATACCACACGCCACTTTCTGTTTCCATTGTTTACAGTGTAGAAGCATAAATTAAATTAACAATATTTGTGAAAAATTAAAGAAATTCAATCAGGCTTTAGTCAACATAGAAAATGGTTGACATAAATAGAAAGCTTATTTGTCAAAGTTTCAGTTGAAGATAAGAATCAAACGGTCATTAGGTGACAATACGTTCCTACTTTTAAAACACATGATTCTACACCGAAACAAATTAATTATTAACGAACGAAAGAACCTTTCACAAACCATTTTCACATCAAATTGTCACAGAAGGGAATTTTGTCAACTAACCACATCAACTCTGGGTATGAATTGTAATATTATGGACAATCGATGATAAAGTTGTTCAGCGTTAATAGAAAGGCTGTCCAATTTGATATTTATATCTACTATATCGTCTGATATTTCGTCAGGAAATGATCCAGTTAGGAGCCTTTTGAAAAATAAATTCCTCATATTTTGCAAATTGTATTTAGCGTTTGTTCCAACACAAAGCCCCATTTGACATGGCAGATTGAAATCACATACAGAACGTGATCTTGTGAATAAAGATGATTCATTGAGAGATTCAAGGTTGTCGAGACACGATGGTTCCACACTGTTGACATCATCGAAATCTGTTAACTTTATCTTGCCATTTTTCATTAAGAAATGTTCTTCTTTAAAATCGGGTACTATCAAAGAACCTAAAGGGGAACGCTGGAGGTAGAGCAACAAGCTGGCCAAATCACGGGCCAGTTCTAATCTCTTCTGCCAGGGTAACACTTGTAAAGTACTCAACATAAATCGGGAACCATACTCTTCAATTACAATTACACCGTGTTCAGATAAATCCGAGGTTTCCGACTCCTCACTTCGGACGCAGAATCCGAGTAATTTAACAATGCCTGGGTGGTTTAACTGTTGTAGAATGAGCGTTTCTTTCATTAGTTTCATCGTTGGGAATATGTAACAACTGGCTTTCTGGGAAATATTCATCTTGGTTCCAAGAGGTAAATCATTCTGATATTTCCGCAAACATTTTTTCACGTCAGCTTGATGTCTGGTCACCATTTTAACCGCAACCTGGTCACCTTTATATTCTCCCAGATGGGTTTCTTTTGAGACCCCTTCTCCCACTTTTTTACGAAGTCGAATAAGATGTATATTAGAACAGTCAAAGTACGTGTTGTCAGGAATGTTCTTACCTGCTTGCTGGTTAAGTCTGATATCAGAATTGAGGACGTAGTTGTTGTTCACACGTCCATCAACACCTCTGATAGTTGGCGACAAAAGTCCGTTGTCTTTAATCGCCTTGTTTTTAAACACTGAGGGTTCAACGTTTACCTTTCTTGAAAATGTCAGTCCTCTCAATTCATCTCTACTATCAGGACTTATTCCTTCGTCTAAATAGGCATTAACAAATCCCGGCGGTAAGCCGTCATCGGTCTCGTTTCCTTCAAAGGGTTCGTTACCCAACAGATATGTAATCACCAAATATCCCATAAGCGACACGGAGAAAAGGATATAACGTGCGTTCAGTTTACACGGCGGTCTCATCTTCTGCTCCGATACAGCCTCCCATCCAAACAGACGGGAACTGACCGAAAAAATAGCAAATACTGTATAGAAGGCATAGGCTGTAGACATCTGTGAAGCGATTGGCAGAGCATTTCGATTGGCTTAACTGTCTGGCTCTCATCCGAGGCAGATCACACAGGATTTGACTAACACGACACAATTTGAGCACAAGAACTAGACTTGGGATTTGAAAGTGTTAAAAGTCCATCAGACGTTGTCAACTATTTCCTGGATATATGTCCCGGCTTGATTGTATACAGGCGGTTGTGTCTAATGAAATTGTCCTACTTTTGCTATACATCATTAGTTGAGATTGTCTCTTGGTGATATTAATTAAGGTGGAATTAGCGCTGAAGGAATGATGAAGTCTGGCTTTGAGAGGTGATGTCAGCCCAACAGGGTACACTATTCGTCGCTTACTAACTGTGCGAAGGAAGAAAGCCAATTGTAGGCAGATCAAATAAACACATGCGCATATGCTGTCACTCCTACTCTTCCCAGTGGGATAGAAGCTCGTTTACAACCGTCAAATTACATTCGATCGTCAGGCATATTCCGGGCTAAATAACGTTTAATTTCGTGCGATTTTTTTAGATAATCAAACAGTAAATGTATAATCATCTCGTATATGCACTTCGTCCCGATACCCTAACACTCGCATAGATAAACGAGACAAAATTATAAAGCACACGATCTATGTCTATATGTTATGTAATTAACCGTGCCATTGTACATCATTAACATATAGTACACTGGGTCACTGCGGCGGTCAAGGGATGGTTATCTTAGATAGTTTAGCATCTTAAGTCCTTTAACAATACATATTTTGACAAAAACAATACCGTGCAGTAAATGTAATGTACACACCTGGCAAGAACACATGCCGTAACACTTGCATGGGGGCATGTAAGTTTGACCAAAACTCTCCTCTAAGAGGAGATGAGATTGTTACATGACATTCTAGCTAACATTCTAGCCGTCATATAATTTAAATACCCTAAAGCACGTACGATGTAAAGCACCAATCAATCAATCAATCAATCAATCAAGGCATTATGTCGTAACTTATGAATTAAAACAAATACAGACAATGAATGAATGAATGAACGAATGACTCAATGACTCAATCAATCAATCAACCAATCAATTCATCACTCAATCACCTCCTCGTAGAGAAGAGGTTTGTTCAAACTTGGATAAAATTACCAAACATGATCTAAACTTTTTATTGCACTCACTTGTTATATTTGTTGCCCTCGTCCCTCAAGCCCCTTAATGGCCTGTTCAGTTTAAGTGCGATGTTTATTTGTCGCTTGGGATTTTGTGAAGTGACAAGATCCTTTCCTGGGCTACAGGTTGGGGTCATGGTGATTGTGTGTCGGTCGTTATTGCCACAACTAGAATAAGATCATGTATTTCTCAGTTCCACTCCGTTTCTTTCCGCTTTAGGAATTAGAAGCCTTTACTGAATAAATACTCTGGTATTATACTGTATCTTTCCTGCTTTATCACCTGTCGGCACATAAATGAGACAAATATATTAAATAAGCTCGCTGTGATAATTTGCTTACAGGACAGACGAGCTCCCATAAGAAATTAACAACAAAATAAAATCACGGGCTGTAGTCACAGGAATTAATTGTTTACGGTCATTAATTACATATTTCCTAATTTACATTTTTTAGCATCAATAGACATAACGAAATGTCAGCTTGCGTTCTTTATAAAGAATTTTAAAAGGTTGTAAAAATCTGGCTAATACTTTCGGTTTGTTGGTTTGTTTGATTGGGTTTAACGTCGTGCTCAAGGGCATTTTACTTCTTTGAAGACATGCCAGCCCAATGGATGAAGGAAACCACCTTCGACAACACTGGCAACATACAAAGACAAGAGGGGCATATATAGAACGACGGGATGCAGAACAGGCACCACAAACAGATCGGTCTACAGTTCCCAAGAGCACCAGGGCCACATGAAGCTCCCTCCATTCACTCGCTTTTGGGTGATGATCACAATATATCTAGCTCATAAACACGAGTGACGATGTGGATAAATTACGTGTTTTCTGGCGTCTGTTCACCGTTGTTTGTACACGTCGTCGGCTACGCATGAGGACACCAATGAGTTCAAATAGTATGAAATAGCTAAATCTGATTCACATGAAATCTATTTCAAATCCATAGAAATGTCTGAAGATTGTCAGACAGTTTCTTTATATCGTACGCTGCAATGGACTTACATTGATAGCGGCTATAATTCTAGACACAGATCACATTGTCTGGACATTGAAGTGAATGGAACCAAATATACTAGTACAAGAGACCGGGACATAAGAAGTTATCACCGGATGGTCGCCTCGCGGAAAGTGATAATGTAGGCTAACCAGGACTTGACTTCTTGCATAATGAACATGTTATATACAATGTATCACCACTTATATATGTCCGTCTGTATTCTCCCAAAATTTTCTCAGCAATCAGACATATCTCTGGAGGATCATGTACACATTTTATACATGATGGAACCCAACTTTAAAACGTGATTTGTGAAGAGGTAAATAATACATGAAGATATAACATGGTGGGTAGCACAAGACACAAGACGCGTTCAGGAACAATTTGACCTTGGCCATTACTACAGTAAGCGATACAGATCGGTCACATTTACTGATCTTGAACGGGATTTGTTTGCAAAACACCAAAACGAGGACTTCTCGAACGACTGCAACGCTTTCAACAAAAAGTTCTATTAAGAAAATGAGACATTATCTGCACGTTGATTTATTCTTAACCTATACCGAATATCTTGGTTACTACATTTTGTCTCATACTTTATAAACCATATACGCAGTCATTCGCTTCTCTCGCGATGCCTGAAGACTGCCGATAACAACCGGAAAATAAGATCTATTTAGAAATGTGTCTTTAGGATTTAGATGATCCATCTGTTTTAATCTATCCCTGTGCCAGTGGGATTATTTAAACAAAGACGTATTAAACTTATGTATTTCCCAAGATTTAATATTTCCAAGTCAAATGTTTGAGTTGTTGTCACTTTATCACACTTGGATGTCTCCAGTAATACTTCTTTAGATACTCGGTTCTAAGGTGCTTATAAAGTGTATACAGACTAATAAGAAATGGTACTCATCTTCAATATCGTTAGAAGTACAGAATTGACACATTCTTTCATTGCGTTCTAGTCTTTAGTCTCGTTAATTATATTCTTTTTCTATCATTGGTTACTTTTAATAGATAATTTTCAAATTTAAACACAGGTTTCACTGATATGTAAAATATCAACTTTGGTGATTCTAATGCACCGTACCACTCAGCAAAGTCTGTTAAGCGGATTTTCAATTGTTTACAAAACATGTTGACGTTTGGAACAGAACCTAGGAATAAAAACACTTCTGCATACCCATAAATTGATAAAATTTTGTGTAACCAATTTTTGGGGTGGTTTGTTGTCATAAGTTTTTCATAACAGTTTTGTAATGTACAGTTATCAGAGCGGATTACTTTAAACCAATAGTTTATTATCCTAAGCACTCGAGTATAATACAACCGGTAACGCCCGAGTTCTCCATATGCAGCCGCATTAGGAGTTGAAGTATATTCTTACAGAATTTTCTGTGCACTCTTTCTAAGTGTTCTGCGTTTACATGACTCCAGATTTCACCCGAATAATTAAGCACAGGTAGTACTACAGTGTCAAATAGTTCACAGGCAAGTTGTATTGTTTAATTTGAGGTTATGGATACTACTCAATAATGAATGCATTGCCCGGAGGCCTTTGTCAGCCAATGTATTTTGGGCAGCTAAGAAATTAAGATTCGGAGTTATAACCAAGCCGATGTAAGGGAAATTGTCCACATTTTCTAGTGCAATGTTACGATAATACCACTTGTTGTTTGGAAAAACTTTTGCTCAATATTTGAAAATCATGGTTTTCGTTTTTTTAATATTCATCCCCAAGTATCAATCTTGACAGCATATTCTTACATATGACGCTAGAACCCATGGGACATATTAATACAGCAGTCATTGCTTGGTAACAGGTCACGTGGAATCACACTTTCCAGGAATTTATATTACTTCTCTACAGGGACAAAATTCAATACTGCTTTGAAGATAATAGTACTGTCTGTTCAAATAAATTCCCCATGGACTGTCTGTAAAACATTTTTAATCATGGGACATCACATGAAGGACGAATTGTCTGTAACAGTTTATAGGCTTACTTAAAACATCTTCCTAACGTTAAGTCCTAATCCTGAAGCTGGCACTATGTGTACATAGTACCACCTGCTAACGTTGAATTCACCGGAAATAGAATTGTGGCTCAAGCAGATGTTCTGACGGCTGTCAAAGATACCCAAAACCTTTTCTTACATATGTTTCTAATGGCGTTTCTGATCTGTTTTGTAACAGCTGCAAGACTAATTTCAATCTGTCGCATAATGTAAATCGAAAACTCATGGCCATAAGCCGTCAGAAAATCATTCATTTTAAACAAAAATAACATATAGGCATTGTATTAAACAAAGGCTTGGCTTATGTCTGTATCTTTCTCAAAATGAATATGATGTCGTAGTGAGTTTGACAGGTACCCCCGTCGACTGACAAATTACCTCTGGAAATCGCGAACTTTTCAGTCGCTCGACTTCTGTGTGATTAATATCATATGTGAGACCAATCCATGAACAATCGAACAATGTCTAAATTTCGGGGTTATCAATGGCGGTAAGGGCGATACGAAGCACATCCGTTGGAGATGTTTTCGTGTTATGTGTTGTAATTGTCCAGCCTGGCTTTCTGTCCCTGACTTCTCGGGTATTTCCCTTTACCCATTGGACTGGCACGGAAGTCGGATCAAGGGACATAATTTTATATAAAGAAATCGTTAAACCCAAATGCAAATAAACGCCAAACGAATTTAGGAAACAAACAAACAAACAAAAACTAGATCATTTCTAAGTGTTTAAAAGTATTTTTCCCGCTGGTGATAGATGTCTCTTTGGGCCAAAAGACTGATTTACGGATGCTGGTATTTAATATAAAGTGAAGTGGGGAGAGATAAATTATAAATGGAGATGTTAAAATATGGAAAGTACAAGTTCTTTCGTTATTTATGGCTCGTAAGGTTTCATTTCTATGAGGAATTCATAAATGTGGGGCACACACATTTCAAGGTGGGACTCCGAAGAGATTCACCAAGGGTTTTGATTTGTTTAAAATGTGATATTGTATTATTTTGCATCAATTTAAGCTTGTGTACATTTTCTAAAGGTATACACGCTGTCTTAGCCAAGGTGACAGGTACCATAGTGGACTGACAATAACCTCTGGAACTCGGGGGCTTAAGCTGTTTAATTCGTCCGACTTCTGTGTAATTAATATCATCTGGGAGACCAACTCAAAGAACAATGAATAGCGGGGCTCAGACAATCTCATGGAAGACAATGTCTCTTGTTGAAGTCAAGACCAGACTAGTCTCTCTAGGGATCATTGTTGAGAATAAGGTGCGATTTCTATTCCAATACACTTATAATCACTTCTTTATTTCCATCTGTTCGGCATCACTTGTGTAGTTTTAGTTAAATCCTTCGCGAACTGTCTGCAATCGGAACAAAACCATTGAGCTGATGGGAATTATCTGCCAACAACATTAGGTTGTCCTGAAACACTATATTTTGCCGTTTTTATTTTGGAATTGTTTTTTTCAGATCCTGCGACCGACTTTCTCTAACATTGTTTACCTTCAAATCGAAATTACCAATGGCTCGGTTTGGTAAACGCTATATTCATCCTGAAAGCCGTCGAAGCATTGGCGACCCTTGTATGGCTCATCGCCTTATTGGTACATTTTGATGCTATTTAAGTTTACATTACTGTCTCAAAATTTATTACATTTTCCTTCACAGTCGGTATATAAGTGCGTGCCATGCAGTTTAATTATACCTTGTACTTTTTACCAATATCGATTTGTTTTTATTATCAACATGTATACAATTTAGCCTTTTTTAATACTAATAATCTAAACTATATACCTTGTGTCCACCAAGGTGAGTCTTAAATAACTTAAACTAAAATAATGAATCACATTGTTTAAAAGAAATGACGTTTGGGTGTTAACTAGAATGAATGCAAATCGATCACCTTTCGCCATAATCACCAATAATAGAAACGCCATCTTAAATCAGTATATTTGACAAAATGTCGCGATTCAAATGTTTAAAGAAATTCTCAGTCTGGGAATTTTATTTTACTTCTCTCTCCATTGGAATGAACACTTTATCAAATATGTGCAAATGTTGTATAAAACGTAGGTGTAAATATTTTAAATCACACTATATGGTTTAATATTTTATAAATCTCTGATTCAAAGTTCTGATCACCAATATAATCAAGAAAATTTAACGTGTACAGAAATCATTCTTAAACTTCTTGTACTTTAATAACAGTATTATTATTGATACAACATCTGCTTGCACATAGCTTGATCTTTTAGATGCAGATACATGTAAAGCTTTCGTGTATTCCGCTTTGACGTGAGTCGCATTGTTTTAGTCCTGTGTTATATACAAGATAGTGTAAGTACTAAACTTAATAGCTCTTATCTTCTAGCTGAATTTCCTCCCCTTTATGTTGACAGTATAATTCCAAAGAACGTTTTAAGAAGTATTTATACAAACATTTTAATGGCACTCGATCGTTTACCAGTGTTACCGCATCCTGGTTTAACAACGTTTATAACCGGTTTCTCTCGATATATTTCTAATTGATATATATGCAAATACTTTTCAGTTTTTCGCATTTGTAGCCTTTGGTATTGACCTATCTTTACACAAAAGTTGTATGTCTTACCTTTAATTAAATGTGTATAGTATAACAAAAGTGTACAAAAAGTTATTTTGTACACAGTTGTCCTTATGTGGTCTGTAGTTTGACTTTATGTCCCTTGGTCATGTCTTTCTGAATATTTCAATCACTTTCCACTGTACACGTACATCACAACATTCACTAGATTGTTTCTCTCAAATATGACGCTAGAACCCCATGGGACATGTTAGGACAACAGTTATTGATTGATAACAGGTCAGGTGGATTCACACTTTCCAGGAATTCGTTTTTAGTTCTCCCGAAGGACCAAATTCAATATTGCTTAGAAGTTACATGTAATGACACAGTCTGTTGAAATGAAATCCTTAGGGATCGACTCTAAGACAGTTTTAATCAAGAGACTTCAAACAAAAGATGAACTTACTGTGATAGTTCATAGGCTTACTTGAAAGATCTTCCTCACGTTAAGTCCTCATTCTGAAGCTGGCACGATCTTTACATAGAACAACCTGCTAACTTTGAATTCACCGGAAATAGAATTGCGGGTCAAGCAGATGTTCTGACGGCTGTCAGGGATACCCATAACATATTCTTATATAGGTTCCCAGTGGCGTTTCTGATCTGTTTGTTACAGCTGACAGCTGGCATAATATATAACGAAAACGCGTGGACATGAGCCGTCAGCAAAAATCTGATGAAAAACACAAATAAGATATAGTCATTGCATTTAACAAGGGCCAGTAGTATATAGGTACCCTCGTGGACTGACAAATTTACCTATGGAACTCGCGGTCAACCTGTTTCAGTCGTCCGACCTCTGTGTGATTAATATCATCTGACAGACCAAGCCAATTAACTAATACGGGGCTAAGACAATCTCATTACATGAATTCAAAACTAGACTTATCTTTCAGGAGCATAGTGCTGGGAACAAGGTGTTGTCGACTGGTTTCAATTTCAGTCTAACCATGTACTCACGTCTTCATTAATTATTGGGTTAACGGTTAAATGAGGCTTTGTCATATATCTGGGGTCTAGGGACCGATGCCTCAGAGTATCAGATTTCGTAAGAGTAACTTACGGAGAAGTCCGGTGATGCGCTTTTTGATTGCTGAGTCAAAAAATACAAAAAATAAGAACTAAAATTATTTGTGAAAGATGTCGAAATTTGGGAATACTCAACGGATGTACAGGCTCCCAGAAGACAATCTGTTTGAGATGTTTTTGTGTTATGACTTGTGATTGGTCAGCCTTGCCATTGTTTGCTGTCCATGACTTCTCGGGTGGTTTGTGAGTTGTTTGTAAATTTGTGACCAGTAAGTTTATACTAGAAATTCATAAATGTAGTTCATACACATGTCTAGATGGGACTCCGAAGATTCACCATGGCTTTAATTTGTTGGAAATTTGATAATTGTATTATTCTACATCTATACATAGCGTCTGTACCATTTGTAAAGATAATGCGATGTGTTTACGAGGTTGACGGGAATCCGTGTGGATTGTCGGTACCTCTGGAACTCGTCAGTGTGGTTAATATCGTCTTGCGGACCAACTCAAAGAACAATCAATAGCGAAACTAAGACAATATCATTGAAGGCTATGTCGCTTGTTGCAGTTAACACGAGAATAATCTCTCCGGAGGTTATTGTTGATTGTTGATCCAGTCCATTAACCTTATACGCACTTCTTTATTTCCATCGTGTCGTGTTAGTGAAATCGTTAGCGCGCTGTCTGTTATGGGAACAATTTATTGAGATAATGAGAACTATCTGCCTACACATAAGCTTATCCAGAAACACCGTCTTTTGTCATTTTCACGTGGGAAGTTTTTCTCCGGAACTTCAAGGGCCGACTGTGTCTTGGTTTAACTTCACAGTTAACATTGTCGTGGGCGTCGTCAATTGCGTTCGAGTAGCCTGAAAAAAATAAATCTAGTTCGAACTCTTCGAAATGTTCGTAGATTGCTTGACAGTTTGTTAATAACATTCGTTGCCAAGAACATAGACAGCATGTATAATTCTATACACAGATCACATCGTCTGGAAATTGAAATTAATGGAATCAAATGTACTAGTACAAGAGACGGGGATATGAGAAGGTATTACTAGATGGTCGACTCCCGAAGTTATAATACATGATAGCTCAGACTCTTCAATAATTATCATGTTACTATCTCCGTCTGAATTATCAGCATAATTTTCTCCACGTTCAAACATATCTCTGGAGGATCATGTACATATTTTATACATGATGAAATCAATGTTAAGACGTGGTTTGTGAACATGTTAATAATAAATGAAGATGTCAGATGATGGGTAGCGCAAGATGATGATAAATGGGTTGAGGCAAAGTTCCTTCTGAGCGTTCAGGAAAATTTGGCGGTTACGATAAAGTTATTTTGTATACATCTGTTCTTGTGTGGTTTGTAGTTTGACTTTATATCCCTTGATAATGTCTTTCTAAATCTTTCCATCATTTTCCACTGTAGACGTACATCTGCAACATTCACTTAATTATTTTCCTCTCAAACATGACACTAGAACCCATTGGACATTTTAGTACAACAGTCATTGCTTGATAACAAGTCATGTAGAATCACACTTTCCAGGAATTATTTTTTATTTCGCTCCAAATACATATTTTAAAACCATTGTTAATGAATTCATAAATTTTACGCGAAACTGTATACTTTGTGTTCCCGCTAACTATAAAACAATACATGTTTTAAAACATTGTTCAAGATTTATTAATTCTATCACAGACAATGGTTTGTGATAATAATATGCGAAAATGAAGATTTGATGAGATAGTAACTTATACCTTAAAACAAATAGAGACAATGCTTTTATTGTTAAATAATTCCAGACGTAACTTTTCTCAGCGTTAATGCCACATTTGAATTTGCTCAGCTGTAGCAGGAATAGAATATAGTTGATCTCATTAGTTTTATCACATATAGTTTTATCACATATAGTTTTATCTCATATAGTTTTATAACATATAGTTTTATCACATATAGTTTAATCACAAATAGTTTTATCACATATAGTTTTATTACATATAGTTTTATCACATATAGTTTTATCACATATAGTTTTATCACATATAGTTGATCTCATTAGTTTTATCACATATAGTTTTATCACATATAGTTTTATCACATATAGTTTTATCACATATAGTTTTATCACTTATAGTTTTATCACATATAGTTTTATCACATATAGTTTTATCACATATAACTTTTTCACATATAGTTTTATCACATATAGTTTTATCTCATATAGTTTTATAACACATAATCTCTATCAAGGACACCATATCGGAGGTTCGGGAGCTTGTGCGGTTAGAGTTAAGTATTGTTCATAAATCTCTTCATTTAGACTATATACGACATAGTTTTTTTTGTAAGATATATATTGGTAAAGTTTTGAAAAATATACATAACAACTCTAAACCACACCACTGAGGATGCCAATGTAGATATGTAGATATTACATGGATGACGCCAGACATTCCCATCTTCTAGCTTGGTACGGGCAAGTTCTTGACTTCAGATATATTTTCGTGATTAAATAAATTTGGCCAATTTTAAATATTTGGGAAATCCATACACTTCAGATTTGTCTCAGATGTCTTAATGAATGTCATGACATAGAGACAACTGACATGTAAGTCATTATTATTTATTAACTGTTAATTAGATATAGTGACACACATAATTCAATTATTTTACTCCGAAACAACCAATAAGACTTAATCTTTTTACCCGAGGGACTGTATTTAGACAGTTTCAAATGAGGTTGTATGGAGTGCTGGTGAGTGTTGTG
>JARFOD010075693.1:0-20846 GCA_031763545.1 Mopalia muscosa
CCCCCCCCCCCCCCCCCCCCCCCCCCCCCAAGTGTCGTAATTAAATTAACAGCGATCCTACCCAGCCTGTTGATAGTACATGTACACACCCCACCCGCTGTGCTCAACCATCCGTGTTAGGTGCATTGGGGTAAATAACCCCACAAACAGTGGTTTTAGTAGATGTACAAATCTGTTACGTGTTCTGTGTCTTTACAACTCACACATGTCAATTTGTTTGTGCTATTTTTAAAAGATAGCTTTTTTACGGTGTCGAATACAAGCATTGTAGTATTTGTGAATTTGACGTGTTTTCTACCTAATATTAATTGGTGCTAAATAACAAATGTCATGACGTTTGTACAGCTGGAATTAATTGTTTCATTGAGAAATTTAGATGTGATAACTGGATTTGATTGGCGACAGATAGAAAGAGAGAAAGGGGTGTGGTATCTCCAAGGCGACCGACCAATCGATGTAAGCTCGTACAGTGAAGTAGTGCAAGGCAGGCGCAGTTGACGGCTCACTGAGACATCAGCTCTAGGCAAGACGGGCGATGTGTTAAAGGACGAACACAGTAGAGAGGTAGCAACAGAACAAAGCAGCTCGAGACTTACAACGGATACATGCTAGCTCAGCGCTTACACAAATTTACCTGCCCTCAATAGATTGGTTCGATTGGATTGATTCGACACTATTTTACAAGTCTCAGCTATGCCGGTAACAAACGGAATGAATGGGCACAAGAGTGGATCTGGTTTGCAGTGGAGAGTAGGCCTGGTTAATAGCTCCAAGAAATATCTAACGGCCGAATCATTTGGCCACAAAGTGAACGCATCAGGAACGACTCTTAAGAAGAAACAGCTTTGGACATTAGAACAGGACCCCACAGACGAGGCTGTATACCTTAAAAGCCACCTTGGGTGTTACATATCAACCGATAAATATGGTAAAGTTACATGCGAAGAGGACATTAAAACTACAGCTGAGAAATTTGTGGTCCAGTACAGCCCCGATGGAAGATGGGCATTTAAGAATGAACAGTTCGGTACCTATCTCGGTGGGTCCGAGGAAAACCTGGTGTGTTCAACCAAGACCGCAACCCAGGGAGAATACTGGACACTTCAGCTGGACATCCATCCCATGGTTACCCTAAGGAATGTTAATAGACGTCGCTTTGCCACCGTCAAGGAGGATGAGTTACAATGTACTGAGGTGATCCCATGGGGCATCCAAAGTCTGGTTGTCATGGAGTTTATGGGTGGGAAGTACGCTCTTCGAACCTTCGACAATAGATATGTTAGTAGAACAGGCACACTAGAAAACGAAGCAGGACAAAACAGTTTATTTACATTAGAAATTAAATCGGGACAAAATTCTGGTTTTGCTTTGAGAGATAGTCAAGGAAAGTATTTGACAGCGGTTGGGTCCACAGCCACGGTTCAGTCTAGAAACAGTTCGATCTCAAAAGATGAGCTGTTTACACTGGAAGTCTGCCATCCTCAAGGCTATTTCATATCGCTGCTGAACAACAAGAAAGCCTCCACCAAGCAAGGTAAGTCTCTAACACCGCCTCTCCTAACTCTATACTTATCTGTCCTTAAACCACACAGGTAATACTCAGATCGAACAGAACCAGGTCTAGAAAAACACAAACAGCCTTAGTGGGCAAAAACCCTCGTCTCTGGGTATTTGAGGTACATTACGCCGAAGAATGGGAAATAAAGCTTTCTTGGCTGATGCCTTTTCGATCCGTCTCCCCATTCCAGGAATATTTGCACGTTCTTTCGGAACACAGCTGCTGCTCCTATTAAAAATGTTATTCCGTGGGGCGCAGTTTCACCTCATCTCTTAGTCCTATCCACACGGGCCAGGTTAGGCGGGTCATAACACCTACCCCTCCCCCCATTTCTATCTCTTTGTACACCCTTTCACCCATGATCACAATATTTGAACAACCCCATCATGCAATATTCCCTGGCATGAAGAATCTATTGTACCATCTGTAACAATATTGTGTTCCAGTTGTATCGATTAAGATGCTGACACACGGGCGTGGTTTTCCCCCAGATGATGTGCTTACCAAATATGGCCTCGTTTGTACCGTTTTTATGTTTTACGAATATTGCCCTGATGTACAGATCAGGATAAATGAAAAAGCACTTGTATATTTCATGAGAAATAAAATGTTAACTTTTTGAGCTAAATGAATCGTGTTTCAAACCTAAATATATGTCAATACAGAGTAAGACGCATCTAGAGACGATAGCTGGATATACATGTACATGTATTATGTTTTTAATAAACACACACACAAGCCATTTACTTCACTAACCTTTTTTCCACTTCTTCTGTTGTATATCTTAATATGTATATATTCTGTCATAACTCGTTGACGTATACTTTTAATTTATTACTTTATTTCTTTCGCGTCTTCAGTATGACATATATGTATGCGCTGATTAGCAAATCTATTACACATGTGTATGTATAAGATGCATGGGATGATGCTTTTGGGAGAGAAAAAAGGCTGTGCACAATGAGTCATGCTGCGGGGTTTCGGTCCACCTCGTTCACTCTGAAGTCTGAATCGTTACACAGGCCAAATTTAACCAGCTGCCTGAAGCTTCAAAACAAAAAGACCAGGTTAACTACATGTCATTGTGACTTAGAAGTAGAGCCCAAGTTTTTGCCAGACATGTGTATCCTGCTGACTTAAAACGAGCACACATTCTATAAGCTGTGAAGTTTTTTATCAATTAAATTGGCGACGGCCCGTTAAGGCCACAATTAAGACCCCTCGGGTCACGCATGTCACTAAGTGGAAATTAATGCTATAAATATCACATTATCATAGAAAGGATCTTCACAAATTGTGATGAGTGTGCAAAAATCAGTTCTGAATTGGTATAAAAGTTAGTAATAAGAATTTTTATTTATTATTCTTATACTACCCAAAGGGTTTAAAGCTTATTTAAAATAACAACTTGTTTTTACAGAATTAATTTGCATTGAAATAAAATCCAAACAATGCAAAATACTGACGTATCTTTCTCGGTATTTAAAAACCCGCAGGCCTTTCAATTAGTTTGACAGTCTTAAATCTGTAAGTGAAAAAAAAGTAGCACGATTGAAACTGCAGTGTAACAATTATCAGCATTAATCGTCACCTTACGTACTGCGCCATATTTAATATACCTGTATACGGACTAGAGAATCAAGACGTCAGAAACATCGATCCATGTCCAACCAAAATATTGTCTTAGGTGGCCGCAACGAGACGTTGCCAGTCCACTGTTCTAGGAGTCAAGCTTGGCACATATTTGGTGATTGTCTAGGCTGAATCCGCTCTGTATACAACCAACGCCCTCACATTAGCATGTTAGTTATTGGGCCGATGGAATACCCTTCATATCCGTCCTCATAGGTGTAGGTGTAAATTTTTAATCAAGGCGGGTTTGTTAGCATTTAGGTAACGCAATTCACAGTATATAGTCATGTACTAATATATCAGCTCTTAATTCTCGCACACTTGCCGGCTGTGCGTTATCAACACCACAAAGAGATTTATATTTAAATGTAACAAACAGAAGAAGACAGGGTTTTTTTATGGATGACACGTTATACTTTTATACATACGTTTTAACAGACGACAGAACCGTGACCATTCTACCCTTATATTGTCATCGAAATTAAGTTTGAATATATTTGGGAAGTATTACTTTTTGTGTATCACTGAAACACTTGTCCATGCTCATAAGGAAATGGTCGATTTGACCTGTAATCATCTTTTACACCATCATTCTTTTTATTCCCAAAGCATACCCCCAAAAAGCAGTAGAACCGTCAGTCCATATTGTTGACCTGTCATAAAAACGGTGGAGTGGCGAGCCATCATGCTGTGTCGTTTTCTCATTCAGCACCAGACCGTTGTGTTGAAGTTTCTCTTGGCTATTGGTGTATTTGGACAACATCTGGTTTATGGCAGAGCGCCACAAGCTTGACCTCACGCGTTATTTGATACTTCCAAGAAGTTAAATGTCTTTGTGTTAAGGGTGATCTTAAAACCAGTCTGAAAACATTTTTATCTTTTACCCATCTAAACGCTGGTTCTAGATAAACGCTGCTGAAGTCACTCCATCTTCTCAGTCATAAGTTAAAGCAGATGTGTCCAAATATTTGACTTCACCAAGGGAATAGTTTAGCACATTACCCTCGAACACTTGGCTTCTGGAGTTGTACGAGTTGATACTTCGTTTTAATGCCAGCACGGAGCTCTAAACTTTAAGAGGATATTAGCGTATTTAAAAAGGAACTCCCAAAACCAAACTACAAGAGCAAACCTGGGATACCACCGTATTCGTGTACCAATTTGGGTCACCCTTTGCCAAATTAACAATTTTAATGCTGCTGACTTTGTTGTTCATTATAAAGTTTGATTGCAGATGAATTCTCCGATAATTGCCTATTTCAGGATATACTTCCGTCCGTTGTGGTATAACTATACCCTGTGTACAAAAGATAGCAACAAAACTTGTTGTGCAAATTAAAAACATGTGGCATATATATACGGTAGTCTACTTATTTTATTAGTAGAAGTATATACTTTATGCTCAGACAAACGTGAACATGGGAAAAGCCGAGTGAACAATCCCGCTGGAGTAAATTGTCTGGCGTTCTCGATTAGATATTCGCAAATCTTGTAAATGTCCCATTAATGCTTATTGTAATGTTTTCTTCAGAGTGAATCGTGTACAGAGGTATTTCGATAGAATCCCAAATATTTACACCTAAGTCACAGTACAATGGCTACGACTGTTTCAAGTTCTGTAAAGATCAGGGTAAATAAATATCTTAGGCTAAATCATAAACCCTTGATTGCGATTTTAGTTTCATTGTTGACTTCACTATTTTTATGTTGAAGTTATTTAGCCCATGCATGTGATCTCTTGTCTCCTTATAAACACATTATACCATATCATACCGCGTGTACAAGGGCTGCCCCCAGGGTGGATGACCTGTTTTCATATTCAGAGGGAAATAAGGAGGTGTTAAGGCGAGATAGAAGTTACTTATAAAGGGTAAGATGCCTGGGACGTGTCCTGCTATCTGATGTGTGACGTTAAGTGAAACAGCATGGGCCACACAGGATAATGCTCGACACCCCCGTACTTCATTACAATAAAATCATCAATGTACAGCTGGAGCAAAATGAATTAAAAAAACTACTTCAAAGGAAGGGTATTTTGGTTTTGTAACGAGGCATTTGAAAAAATCCTATTTCATTTCTTCCTGGCTCTAAAACATCGTTGCTTGAAATATAGCCATACTTCCGTGTTGATACTACATCTCATTCATTAAGTTTTATGGGTCGTTTTTAATTGTTATTTCTTGTCTTAATGATAGAATCTTCAGCACATCCCACGCACAAAGACAGGACTTGATATTTATTTCTTATAACTTTATTTGCTATAGTAAATATTATGCAGATATCTCTATAAATAAATAAATAAATAAATAAATAAATAAATAAATAAATAAATAAGAACCTTAGTCTCTCCATGACTGTTTGGTGAGTGATTACTGGGTGATGGTGCTGAACTACAGACCATGTGATTTATTCTTAGCTAAGTTAAGCGTCCTTGGTGACAAGCTCAAAGACTAGTTAATTAACTTGTAATGTTTTTAATTAAGTCCGAGCACAAAGGCATACCTTGAAAGTTGAAGTACTAAGATCGGATTTCTAAGCTTCGTCTCTACGCATAATTGTAGAACGGAAAGGGTCAAGGCCTTCTTTGAGATGTGCTATGAAAGTCTACAAAAAACATTCCTTAATCACTCTCTGCGGCTCTGGAGCCATGCACAAACGTTTACTAAAACAACTTTTTGTGCCAAATCCATTGTAACCAACATTCATTAAAAGCCTATATAATATGCTTTACAGACAAAACCATAACGTTGTCGTTACTGATAGTGTATCTGTCTGTATCTGTCTGTATCAGTTTTTAAGTACGAAAGTTTTTCCTTGGCTATCCGGACATCACACAAGCCATCATATAACTATTACCTTCTCTCGAAATTTCTGTATGTAAACCATAAAAAAACTCGAGATAGAGATGAAACTTGTCTCTGGGAGATAATCTAGAGAAAGAGATGATTCATTGGGTTTAATTAATGGACATAACTATCTTTGTGATTAATTTTTTGAAAAATATAGAGGTAATATATACAATTAAAGAGATGTCCATTCACTGTTTCTTTCGGTATACTACTTTGTAAATAGTCTATTCTGATATAAAATTGTTTCTTCTAAAATTCTTCCACAAAGAGACTTACTAAATTTGGTTTAGTAAGCGAACCACGCAGAATTGGGATAAAAGTTGCTATCAGTGACGATAAAGTGTGATAAGGTATTTGTTTTTTAGACAGAACAAGGAAGTCTTGTGTACAAAGATAGTGTCCAATGAAAATAAAAGCAGTTCTGGGAGAATTGTAGGGACAACTGCATGATATACAAAATAAAAAACGTATACATTTTATTACGGTTTAAAAATGTAAATATCCTCCAAAATACAATACCATAACAAATGAAAAAGTACATAGTGAAAGTCCGTTGTAAAGTGGACTTTATTATACGTAAGTGTTGCTTTCATATTTCAATATTAGCGTATCTTTGTTGGTATAAATAGACAGTTATTGTGTTTCTGAGTTAATGCGATAGAACCGTTAAAGCGCTTTTATTATATTCCGTTTTTATTAATATATATCAGTGTATAGGTTGTGTTATACAGTATATATATATATATGATAACTGGAACACACCAAAGCTAGACTGTTATAAATAAACGTGCACAACATAAAGGCCCCCTATATACAAGTTTCACCCTTTCACATCTCACAACAGAACAGTTTAAATGTATTTCCTGTTAAAAAATAAACCGTTTACAGACTTGAGCCAACACCATAGCCAGCCAGTTTAGTGTACGTATAATGGTGTTCACAACTCTTTACAAATCTCCCTCAATATAGGCTCGTGGGAAATAAAAGTGGAGACTGTATACAATAAATTTCTTTTTGTAAGCAATTGACACGAGTTAACACCAACACGGTTGTGGTGACAAGACTGTGACTGATAATCTGACACATTCTGGGTTATTCCACACCAAGTTTAGTGTACTGTAGTTAGTAACCCCATGCGACCATTCTTTCCCCTGTCCCAACGTCACTTGACTTACTCTGATAATTACTGTGGAATTTGAGGTGAAGCTGTGGGAAGATATTTAGCATCGTAAACTCTAAGGGCGTAGGTAGACCCTTGGAAGTCGATGGCGTCCAAGCGTCACGTCTTGTGTCCGTCAGCCAAAAAAGATAAAACAAAATATACGGTAATCCACCAGTTTTGACCCATCCTCTGCACCCAATAGGTCTAGATATATGGTCAAATAATCATTTGGGTGGACATTATATGGATAAACCGTGGAATGTGTGATGATTTCAAAACAAACCTAGGGCCTACAGCAATGACTCATTTCAGGTTTAAGAATAGATCCCGTCTGCAGGCCTAACGTCTTTGCATTTGTATCGTTCCGTGGGGAATAACACTCTGTCAATAATGTTAAAGAAAACATATTGAAGATCTATGCTAATCGAACTTTCTAGCGACCTGTACTGACGGTACAAAGTTAAACAAAGGGTTGGGGGGTTGTGGCTGCTGATCAAAACACCCGTGTAAGACATGGCTGTACGAGAGTGAGAAATTCCCTGAAACCTGACTGGATGTCGATTGTGAAACCCACCAATATATCCGGAAAGTGAAAGTATTTAGCTGTAAACAAACCCTACTGTCACCAAATATCTCCACCATCTCCCAGCTAATGTTGACACAGCCCTGTACCCATTCACAAAGATTCTCTGTTACATTCTTTGTTGTATTTGTCTATTTGGAGAAAGAAACGAGATGTGTTGTGGAAGATGGCACGCTTTTCGCAAACGACTTCTGTATGCGAGTGAGATAATGGCCCATTAGAGGCAGTAGTGTTAGTTTGTTGAAATAATAGGATTCGCACGCTTTAAAATGTGTTTCCCCTACTTCCAACCCAGTATTATAAGACTACAACATGTGTGTTACTCGAGGTCTATCGCCATCCTCCTCTATTCTAGGAAGTATCATTGAAAAGTTTACAGAGCATGTCAATGGGTCTCTTTAGATCTAGGTGTTCTGTTTGCTGACAGCACCCGGCCTTCATACCGTAAGCCGCTTATTAAGCCCCGTTCCCTTGGATTGACGTTTAATAAAAAAAAAAGCAACAGGCCTGTATTTCGTGGCATATCCATGGATAACGACTTGAGGATAGGATAGCAACAACTGGAGTCGGTAGGCACGGCCATGTTTGTCCATTCACTTTAGCTGTTTGCTCTTCGCGATGCAAACTATTACCGAGTCGATGTCAACTGGAACTTCGGGTTAATCACAGCTCTTTGTTCACACGTGATCCCCTTAGATAGCCCTCATGTGCACACCACTCAGAAATAAATAGAAAACACCTTTGTTCGATGTTGGTTCTAAAGGAAAAATAGATGTTGCTGCCATTTCGTTATACACCCACGAGTTCTCAATACAACTGGTACCCATCACATAAGTAGATAGAACCATTCCACAACCGTCACCATGCTCCGATATACGTCTTCTTTTTTTTTTATAGAGTCGGACTACTTTATTTTCAGTGTCGATTTGTAATAATAGAAATGAGAAATGACTTACACTTCCACGTGCATCTAAGTTTTGAATGACATCTTCCACCAACATGTGAAGAGCTCTTTTCCAAACCACAACAAACCCATTTTCAATATTAAACAGAATTTTGAAGCTGGGTTTTATTGGATTTAGGATATAGTGCAACATAATGACCTACCTAGTCTAAGTGGATTTAAATCTTTTTGTGAAAACCGTATATGCCTACATCATGTAGGGTAGCGACATATTATTGGCTGTTGTTTCAGAGAGGTAACTTGATTTGTTTGCAAAGGCATTTTGGAAAAAGATATGTACATACATAAGTTGCATGGTTAAGTTATATGACAAAGTCGTATAAACTACAATGAATTAAAATTTAGCACTTCCTATTAGAAACACTGTTTGATAAAACTCAGATATTTGAAGCGATCTGAGACATTTTGGTGGTAGGTTTCCGATGGGTTCTGACCGTCCATATATGCTAACCTTTGGAATGGATACCACACGCATGTAGCACATTCTGAGCATTGTCCATAAATTGAACACCTCCTAGTTGAATATGGACATCGAATGACTACAGATGCGTGGCCACGTGTCGTTCAGTTAGCCTGTGTGAAACAATGAATGTTTCTTCAACAAACTCTAACACTAAAGAATGCTTTTATAGTTGACATTAACACTGGTATTTGATGTTCGAAGAATTGCTTCTTCAAACACAAAGGCGTTCGTTTAACGCTCCATACTCACACAGCTGACGAACTAGGATGAGCTATACTGTTTTGTTGTCCGTTGATGAATTAACCTAATACAGAAATAGTTTAGAGATAGAAAACGTGTTTTGCTGATCTATAAGTGAATTATATAATAGCCATATTATCGTTATATCGCCTGCATTCATATTTTGTAAAGACAACAATGTACTGTTATGTGTATGTACAGGAGGCGAAGCGAAACCCTGTCAACCCACGAATATACAATCTCCAGATTCCATGTGTAACCATATAGCGTGTTGATTACGTATTAATAGAAATGTTTCAACGATATCATCTTGCATATTTCAGGAGTAGATGTATCAGCCAATCAAGACGACGAAGAGATTACAGATAGGGAGATATTTCAGGTAGAATATGAACCCTCCTCTACCAAATGGGCCATCAGAACTGTGGATAATAAATACTGGACATTGGAAAAGGCCGGTATTCAAGCCACCGCTTCAGAAATGTAAGTTTTTTGTTACAACAAAATAATAAGGACCTGGTATGTGTTTAATTGATCATAATATTGAGTTACGTTGTAAGAGGTTAAACAGAGACATTCTCACTCAAGTACGTATCGTGACTGTTTGAATGGATGGTAAATTCTATGTGGAGATGTCATTGAAAACACCATGGGGAACTTGGGCACGAGCTAATTGAATCTATAGGCCGATAATCTCATATCAAACTGCCCCTCCAAGAGACTGGTAATTAAGTTTACAATTGAGGCATTGCTCCAATATATCGTTTACACTTTATACGTCAAACACAAGGTAACTTTGCTTATTATAGAAAAAGAAATAATCAAGTTAGGAAGAGAGATTTTTCATCCGCTTGATAAGGCTGTAGCCATATTATAATCTAAATTTTGTCGAAAAAAGTCAACTATTTCACAGTTGAACTGGCGACGCTAGCCTGAGGGGTGATTGGTGAAGCTTCTTTTTTGTCCTGGTGCTCTTTGAGGTAAACAACGGAAATGTGATTTATGATGGTGGTTTTGTTTTGTGTCTGACGATTGTCCGGTCTTAATTGACATGTTTCTCCAAGACTTAATGGTTTTCTCATTGTTTAAGACTAGCACTTTGTGGTAAGGAGCAAGATAACTAAATATGCATGGCGTAAAAGTGTAATCAATCAAACTGGAACACTTTTCAAATCTAAAAATTTGGGGTTAAAAGCTGGAATATGCATGCAGTAGAAAGTTTCTTGGAGCAGTAAATTAAACTGAAGAATTCCTCAAATACGTTAAGAATATATCCAGCGTCTATTCGCATTATAAACCATTTATTAAAACTTAAATAAATATTTGAATTGCCTGTCAAGCTTTAAGATGATGAAACCATGTCATGTTATAAGTCATATAGCCTAGATGCTATATTTCCACCAGTATTCTGGAAATTACTAAAACTGTAGCAAGCCTCAAACAGTTATTTGATATCGTGGTGTAAAACACTGTCAATCCTCCGAAAAAGTACGCGTGTGAATCAGCGGCGGTTATGCATAAAAACATATGTGGAACAGACGCTGAACAGTCGGTAGGTTTTAAATATCCAATCAAATTTGATTGGCTCTCAACAAAGTTAAAACCTACCTTCTTCGATCAGCGGCTAAAACACAATGGTCTGTATATATATATAAATGGCCGTTGATTCATGTGTGTGCTGAACATGTGGATAGCATGATGGAAGTAAAAACGTCTCCAGTCTGGGGGTATGATTATTTACCTCAAATCAGCATAATATGAATTTTACATTAACTTTTGTCCAAAACGCATTAATGTTGTGTGTTTGTGAATGTATAAAAAAAATGGATGGGGGAATTAAATTATACGGGGATGTGAATATTTATTTATGTATAAAAAGAGTCTCGGGTACTCATATATACAGAGTATGCCAGATCGGCGACGGTTTTTAACGTTTATTCCTGCCGAGTGAATAGAGGGAAATTTGTCCATGAGGTAATTTGGAGTGCAAGTGCTCCAAGTACACTATTTCAAAAGCTCCTCTCCACTCGTCTGCTGGTAAAACACATATACAGTCTTGCATGCCTTAATCCAAGTCACGCAGGCTGAATACCAATGTAACGTAGGTTTATTTGGTTTACATTGGGGTTAGATCATCTGTTCTGTAAAGGTTTCCCCGATTGACACCCTGGTTAGACCACCTTACATAAACATACCCCATCCCAGACTCCTAAACACTGACAAGATATCTATCCAAGTGTTTCTGCCTTCTTACAAAGGTTATTGCCGTGTGGAGAAACTTTAATAGTCCAGGGTCTGTGACGTCTGTTGATACAGTTGCTGGACTTTCTCTAAATACAAACACAGAATCCCCTTGTGTTGTAACAGTTACATATGTTGAATCGGTACCGGCGACTAGCATAACTCAATGTATTTGAAGACTGCAATCCAATGTAAACAACTTCAATTGATATCATAGAAATGCTTATACGATTGGATGAGTGTAGTTTAATTTAGCATAGAAAAGCTTTTCTGTTAGTGTCCCACTATTCGGTGTCTCTTACATCAAACTTATAGGTATTTGGAATCACCCTACAACACTTTGTTATTAGAATTTTGTACCTGAATGAAATACTAATTACACTATTTGTGTTGTTTTTTTCCAACACATGTATTCACAAATCGATAAAACTTTCATAATCCGACGATCGATTATTTAACTATATATTCGATAACCTGTTGATTGTTTCAGATCGCCAAAGACCCTGTTTGACATAGAATGGCAAGGTGATGGCTCCCTGGCACTGAAGGCGGCCAATGAAAGCTATGTGTTCGCGAAACCCACAGGAAGTCTTTCTGCCACTGGAGATAAAGTCTCAGACAAGGAGAAGTTCAGATTCATATTGACCAACAGACCGGCCATCATCTTGAAAGGCGAATATGGTTTTGTTGGATTTAAATCCCAAAGTAGCCAAAGACCAGAGTATGTTTGTAACAAAGCCTCACAAGAAATTATCTTCATGGAACCTGGGGAGAACGGCACATATAACTTTAAAGGTGTGTTTTATTCATTTGTCATTAATTTGACCGACAGCTAGGACAGGTGTCAATGTTATATTGCATAAACAACGGTCAATGTTCACAAGTTAGGTATTTATGGCTCTTCAAATTCAGTGTGAGGTCTACTCAAGAATTGTTTTCACCAGAATCTTTGTTACAAAGCTACACAGTCAATAAATAATCTGTAATAATTTCGTACAATCAGCCCACATTAAAAACAGGTTCAAGTCAAAATAAATGATCAAAATAACAATACCAACATCTTAGAGTATAACTTATCTTTCTGTTTTGTTTGCAGGTTTCAATGGAAAATACTGGAAACTGGCTGATGATGGCACAGCCTTTTCAGATAGTGACACACCCACCCCATTCATTGTGGAATTTAGAGGACAGTCGCTTGTAACGGTCATGGCGCCTAACGGATCGTATCTAAAAGGAGAACAGAACGGGATATTCCAAGCCAAAAGTCAAGAAATAACAGGCTCGTGTTTGTGGGAATGCTGATAATCTTACACAAAAACATTTATATGGACAATTTTGAAACTGTGTGGAAGTAATTATGTGCTGGGTTGAAATTGTGTCGGTAGCTATCGAAAGAAGCCATATTCATAGGATATGGTTGGATTGGAAACCAATGCTGGAAAAGACGACACTTACTGGAAGATATAGTAAGAAGGACAGTTATTTTGGGAAGGTGGAAGAAATGAGGTTTTATTTGACTCCTTTATGATGACTCTCTCTGTGCCCTTTGACCGTTCATGTTCAGAATGTATTTATTGTTTTCCTGTCTTCACGTCCTTGTAATCTTATCCATTCATAACTTGTGTTGACATTTTACTTTATTAAGTGATATTTTATTTCCTTATTCATTTAATAGTAAAATATGAAATTTAATTCGTGAGGATATATGTATGTGATTTCTCCAATCCCACCTTATTTTCTCCAGGACCAACCCATACATTTTGCAATTTATTTTAATATTCGAACTGGTCATAGAAGAAGGCTTATTTGTTTGTGTACAATGATAAAACTATGCAGACTGCTAACCCGGAGTGGAAATCAAATTCAAGTACATACTCTGACTTCGATCTCCATAGTGAAACATTTAAAACAAACTGACATCTTCAACCAACGTGAAAGAGCAAAACATAAACGATGAAGTTAATTTCAGATTCTAGATGTGGGTGAAGATTGTAACACCTGTAAATCTCGTGAAGCCCAATGATATTGTAGTCGACTGGCGGTTTACCGATGTCCTATGCTGCTGACAGACATTCGTGCAGATTTTGCTCACTCGCCACCCACTCTGTAATAATGCTCACTTGAATGTACATAGAATGTATTGTATTTTAGTATTTAGTAAAGACACAAAAAAATTATTTAGCTATAAGTGTATACGTATATGTAAACTGGATTGTGTCGTTGATACCTGTTGGCTTTTGTTATAATAGCACGATCGTTACAGCGGAATTTCAAATCCAATTGTTAGCTTTTTGTATTCACAGAGAGTTCCGATATACACAAGCTTATCTTGCCCGGCCAATCCTAATCCTCACCAACACGCATTGCTACGGTATTATGGTGGCAGTATAAACAATTAAAATAAAGCATATTGGAAAATATTTTACAAAACCATGGTTTTCAGTTTTTCATTTACTGTTACATAGAACTGTCGATTTCTAGGAACACAAACCGGGTATTAAACGCGTATCGTAAAGTAGTTTACAGGTTTGTGCCTACTCATAAAAAACCTAACATATTGGAATATACATTTAACCGTTATTAAAACCATAAAGTGTATTGTGCACATAAAGTCCAAACGTCTTAATACAAACAAATCGCCAATACAGAACGGAGGTAATATCTTAACTTACTTAGATATCAATAGTACTGTTTCTTTTGTTTCTCGGTTTGAAGGGTCAGTGAGTATACCCTTAAAGCATAGGGATAGGGACCGGCACATGACGCAACATGTGGTTTGAACAGCTTAACACATATTCAAGCAAATACATTACAATACCAAGTTTATCTGTCACTTGTATTTGTACATTTTTAAAAAAATTAAGCCAAAACAACTTTCCAGTCTTCAAAAACAAACCAATGAAGCATTTTATTGTCATGAATTCCGTACATATGATTAAGTTATTATTTCTGTATGGGTCCGTTGTAACAGGAATTACCTTGTGACTTGACGCAAGGTGCATCCATATTTTTTTTAGATTTCATCACCATTTTAGTTTCTATTGGCAGTCCTTGACTTTGTATGGAATCAGAACTAGGCAAATCTATCAAAGACTGTTTGTACATCAAAACAGTTTGTCACACGCTGCATTAGCTAAATACGTTCAGTTACGCCCACTCGATTTGATCACTAATTTTAATCTTGGAATTTCGTTCGATTTGTTCCTTGATCAACACAAAACACAGGCGTCAAACGAAGAAGTTAAGTTTGGGGTTAGCGAAGACAGAGCGTCGTATTACCCAATGTGAAAGGTCATGATCACACAAACTAAACAGTGGGCCATAATGCAATCGTTTGATTTACAGTTAGCAACAAGTAAATATAAAGGAAAAGAAAAGCACTCAAAGCAGTTGGTCTCAGAACAACATACGTCTGGAAGTAAGAGCACGACAGTAGCCATGCCAACTAACATTTCTAGACTTTCCGCTACAACCCCGCAGACAAACGACCCCCGAATGAAACTGATCACTGAATTGCAGAATAAAACTCTATTGTACAGGAAACGTGCTCATTTCTCGGCATTTTGCATGACTTGATTGTTTACCCTGGTTAAATATTGAGCAACAACTGCAACAGAACCCAGGTCATTCTCAGCTTGTATATCTTAAAAATGCTTGCGTTAATAACATATTAAATTAGCCACAAACAAATCTGGCCAGTGACCTTCTGCTGAGTGATTGTAACGAAGTCTTTCGCATCGATCTTTAAGGGGTGTTGATATAATGTCCTTAATGATCATTACGACAGAGTTATGACGATTTGTTTCCTTTCAATAAACACACGCGCCAACGTACAGGCATAGGCTTTCATAACATCATGTTCCACCCTTTACGGAGCCATTATACAGAGCAAAGGATACACTACTCAATGAGATAATTTGACGGTCATTAAGAAATTTTCTCTTTGGTTTATTAACAGATACGGAATTAGAATGTTCGATTGTGGTTCAACAAAACAATACGAAACTCAACCAAGAAATTCTTAGCCTTTTTCATGGTTGCTTTTATTTACACGACCATGTTTCCTTTTCGATTCCTCAATCGAATTGCGAAAGATTTTGTCTGTATAGCTGAGAGAAGAGATTTATAGAATTGTAAGATTAAAATGCGTATCCCGAAAAGCCTATAACCACTTTTTAAGAAGAACTTAATGGATTACGATTCTACTGAAGCAAATGTTTGCCATGAAGCTCTGTGCAAAGTATCGTTTCTCAGCACGTAAAGCGTTATGTGAGATAGTTAGAAAACATGCTGAGTAAGGACACTTGGTAAAAATCTCACTGAATCTTTTTTCGTAAAGAGAGATGTTGAGCTGTACTTCTGATCGGAGGAGAAACGGCGACTGTGTGTAAATCCATGTTGTCCGGACATTTAACGTTGATATGTTTACAATTTCTCGCCTCTCATAAACCTTGAGCCCTTGTTATGCAACACGGGTTTGCTGGAGATATAGGTAAAGATTGTGGATACAAAAGTAAAGATTGTGTTTTCCATTCAGACTGCTCACGGCTGTGTGATGAGGACATCGTTACTTGACGGACAGGCTGAAGGAAACATCATGTTCTTACTGGAGTTGACAGAAGGTTTCGCCGTTTAGCGAGTCTAACGATGGAGTGTTCAACACTCGGAGCATGTGCCCAAATCGCTTTATGAGAGGTTCGTAGACATGTGAGGAGGGAGTTGTGTCAATGTTTACACGTGTGCAGATCACCGCACCTTTACCCCAACTCTGCCAGGGCGATCAAAGAGGCTTTCAGGGCCAGGCTGACTATGTCTTATCGAATGTTAATCCTCGGAGGCTGCCTGAGGACAAGGAGCTGAGTGAGAAGCGAGTCGAGCAGGCAATCCCATCAGGAGAACCCGGATAAGTCTTCTGGCCCTAGACACAGAGTGAAACTCTAGCCGTATCAACGGCTCGTTCAAGACTCAAGATTAGCAACTGTTGACTTCAGTCTTGCTAATTATTCTTCTCTTGACAATCTCACATGTGTTGAGACATCCATGGCTTGACTGGCGATCAAAACTAAGGGGTGTCACTTGGCCAACAATCACAGACACAGATAAGCATAGAACCAAAAGACAATAAGAGCACAACTGATACAAAATGAAGTCCTTAACTTTCTCAAATCCCTGAGAAAAGATGACAATACCAACTCTTGATGAAACGAAAGAATATAAGCCCATTCTTAAACAGTCAGCGAAAAATGATTCCAAGTAAAACAGAGAAATTATAATGAAGCACAATAGTGATTCTATCCGAGCATAATTAGTATGGGAAGACTACCGTGCTACCGTATCACTCAATTCAAACTTTCTTCTCTCAGCGATAAACAAAAAGTCTCCTGACAATGACGTCGCCTGTTTAACTACACACATCGTGAATAGAACATTAAATGGCCGTCAATACGTAAGAGTCAAAGACAAGACTAATATATATTTTTTTGAGAGATACAATAAATTTCACCGAATACAAAAGCTGTTTGTTTACATGAATATATACCTTTGGTTATACCCATACAACGGGCTGGAAATACAAGTAAAACCATAAGATATATTTCGAAGGATAACGATTCCTGTGCACACGGACTGTATGGCTGATCAAACACTTACCCAGCCTCTTATGATACAGGGCTCTTTGAAACAGATCTATTGCAAACTTCCCGGTCCCATCAGAGATGTTTCCCCCAGTACAATTGAACTTGACACTGGTTATGCACTAAAGAGCAAAAACAAAAAAAAAACAACCCCAAAAATCTGTCTTAAATCACAATAGCCGTTGCCCTACGAGGCAGATCATCTGGTAAAAACAACCTGTAAAACATAGAATCCACAACACATTGGATTTTCATCTGGGTGTGAAAAGAGCAGCAGCAACAAGATACATATCCGCATCTAATTCTAACCTATCTGTTGATTGTAAACTATTCAACAAGATACATGCCGAAATCTAGTTCTAGCCTTTCAGTTGCTTGTAAACAATTCAACAAAATAAATATCTGCATATAGCTCTAACCTATCTGTCGATTGTAAACAATTCAACAAGATAAATATCTGCATCTAGCTCTAGCCTATCTGATGATTGTAAACAATTCAACAAGATACGTATCTGCATCTAGCCTGTATTTGGATTGTAAACAATTCAACAAGATAGTGTCCACATCTAGCTCTAGCCTATAGTTTGATTCAACAAGATAGGTGTTCGCATTTACCTGTTGACTATACAATCTATTGTGCCTTGCAAAGCTTGTAAAGGTATGGTATAGATAGCCAAGTTGCTAACAGGTTGAAATTTCATCAGAATAAAAGTGACAATATTAAAGTAAGAAAGTCCCTGCTTCTCAACACCTGTGTAATAAGCTGATTGGTTGTAACACAGCTGATATTAGCAGTTCAAATATGTAATCGGATGCAGGTCAGAATGATTGCAGATAAAGCTGTTAACTCCTGGAAGTTAAGGTTAATAACACTGAAATTGTTCCGCAGGTGTCTGTCAGCTAGGTGAGTATGTTGTGATGACCAGATACCCCTCACAGTGACGAAAATCTGTAATCACTCTAAAAGTCATACATCACTCATCTGAGAGAGCTTCTTAATTTACAACAGGCATGTGTCTTACATTGTGTTTGTAAACAGCATCACAGCAAACAAAGCCAGTCGAATTCATGCCCTGAGCGTACTGATCGTCCACATGATAGAATATAACTGATACCATATAGTTTAATCAAGATAAATGTCAAACACAAATGCACACTGACTTTTGATGAATTCTAATAGACAGCCAATTACTCGGGATACCTAAGGTAGTTGTCGATTGGCTGCTGTAATCAAAAGCTTGAATGGAAAAAATCAAATAAAATCTTTTTGGATGGGGGATTGGATTGGTTAGGGTATAATGTCATACTTCAGCGTATTTCACTTACATGACAGCATGTGTCAGGTGAAGGAAACCACCCTCGACACCACTGGCAACAAACAAAGACAAAGACCAGACCTGACAAAATCACTCACATACAGATCGCCTAATGTTTCCCCTAGGCTCCATGAGGCAACAGGAAACTCTCACCCCTTTGCAGGGATAGGAGACAACACAAAACCATCATATAGATGACTTTAATGAGTAACTTGAGAAAAATGACACCTTGGTATGGCGCCAGCCAACAGGGTTGACTTTGGCAGGCCCAGTATGTCATTTATATATGCAGATCCTTTCCCTACAGATAGTGATAAACTCTAGGAGGTTTGCTGCAGATGACCAAAAGAGGTTGCACTTTTAAATATCCAATCAAAATCCTCTGTAAGCTGTTTCTCGTATAAATCTTCATACAAAATGGTTGGTTCTAGATGTTATTTTAACCAAAGACAGCCAGCGTCTTTGATGCAACATTAACAACTGCAATGACAGGACTTAATTAATTTTTCTTGAAGTGCGCTGTGTTCTGGCCATCCACAGAAATTTAATCGGCAAGTTTAATCAGTGTCAATGACACAAGAATTATTAAATATCTATGGCGACTTCCTGATTATGAGGGTAGTCCAGCATTGCAAAGAAACATCTGTAAACCAACTTGATTTTACAGTTGTTAATAGAAAGACAATAAGTAAATTTTTTTGAATAGTTATATTAGCAGTAAAACTATAAAATGAAAAGGGTAATAACACAGACAAATACCTGAATAAAGCATTTATTTCACGCGATTTATTTATATACAAATTTCAAAGCAACACAATTTTAGCTCTTTCAATTCACACTGCACGTTCAACTCTATTTTCATATCACACTATGTATATTTATATCAAACTATGTATATATACATCACTCTATGGTGCTCCTTTGCACAGTATTAAATTCTGAAAGAACACTGATCTATCATAAATCATAATTTGGAGCCAATCAGATTATTCAATTTTTTTCAAACCAACATAATAATTACTTAACTTGGCAAGACACAGGATTTAGCAAATCATTTTTAACTTTTTTTTATATTAAAATGTTTCTACAGTTGTGTTTAACAGGTAGACATTTTCAAAACACTACCAGCAGACCACTGTTAATGAATTGCAGGAAGCAGATTAAAACATATAGGAGTCAACATTGAAATTAAGGCAGGCTGGATTTGTAAAGGGCTTATATATTAGCTTACACATTAGCCTGGATTAAAACAAGGCAATATGGAGATTTAAACCCGCAGTATTTGTATAGACAACCTAGAAAAGTTTTAGGCTTGATAAATGATATGAACAGTATAGAAGTGATTAAGGATAGACAGTACTATTTCAATTCCATACGCTCTGATATAAGTGACCAGTGATACACACAAAGAGGGATCTGACATGTCCAAAGGTGAGAAAATACAAGCCTGTCTCCTAGTTTCTCTTTAATGATGGCTTCGGGGACAAATCTTGGGATATGACCAGAACTAGTTGGATGCTGCAGTTCATTTATAACCGTAGCCGACAGAATTTGAAGATTTGTAAAGAGTAATGGCTATGGGATTTCTCCTATTATACTTCTTTCACCTGCAGCCATCATGGATATCTGAGAGTGAGACGTGACACAGGCTGGTTCCAATCTGTGATATTGTTGACCAAAATTTGTTTAGATATAATATATTTGAAATAGGACTGTTGTATGAGGATCATAACGAATTAAACCCCTGTGACAGGTGGGTAAATAACATTTTGTTTTGTATCATCTGGGTGCTTCTTTAGTGTTGTGTTATTGTCACAACAAGCAAAAGTTGATGACGGTGAAGTCTCAAGGATTGCGCAACGATAGACTTAATGCTTGCGGTTCCTAGTTTTCACACTTGTTTGCATGGATTTTACCTATACTTATTCCAAAATCAGCAGTTAGTTACATTCCATGATATTCTGAAGTATCAGTTTTGTTTAAACTAATTTGCAGATCAGTTCAAATAGATGGAGTTCCTTTAAGGTGAAATCATAAATGAACACTATTTAAACCTAATCATATGCAGGTCAAAACCTAAACATTAGAGGGTAAGGAAATCACAACATTTCTGTTTACAGGTGAGGATTTTGTTTGTTTGTTTGATTGGTGTTTAACGTCGTACTCAAGGGTATTTCACTTATATGACGACAGAGACAAAAATAA
>JARFOD010075704.1:0-20842 GCA_031763545.1 Mopalia muscosa
GCGTTGATGTAGCTGTGCTTGTTTGTTTGGTGTTAGAATTAACAGCAGAAGGGCGATCATCACCAGTTGGCCACGTATAGAAAGTCTGTGTGGCGACAGATACAGACACTTTCTTTGTGGCATTGGCATAGGACTGGGATGACTATGGCATGCCAAACCTCCCATGTCGTAAAAAGGTATGTTTATCTGGTATTTATCGCTAACAACGGATTTGTCTTAATAATAGTACAGTTTGATGTATAAAACAATGACCACACACAGCTCCTTTAACTTTTGACCTACTATTTTATAATCTGCCCTTGAAGTATTGCTGAATAGCTATTAATGCAAATCTATCCTAGTCTTACAAGCGGTTACTTTTAAAAATTATTTCAAATAGTCCATTGTTTCATCAATTTAGTCACAACAGAAGATATAATCCAAAAGATGTCCACAACTGGTATGGCTTGTGTTAAAACTTTACATTTTGTTGATTCATTTTATTTTTTCTTTTATCTTAAGAATTACCTTGTTTTTGTATTATGTTGGGAACACATGAGCGACTATAATCACATGATTATGTCCATTGTACATGTACTAATCATTTAAAAATTTGCCAGGTGATCAGTCTGCGTAACTTTTACTTGCCATTGGGCAAGGTGTTTGTTCAGGTGTTAAGCGAGTAGAGTTGCGCCCATCAATGCTAATAAACCAATTAAAGTAAGAGTTCTTCTCACATTACACACAAAATAGCAACTTCCATAATTTAAATCTTGACCAAAAAGAAAGACGAGGAATTGGTTTTATATTTGTTGGAATGACTGTGCCTATTAGGAAACTCTAACCCCCCTACAGAGTGTTTTATGTTTTGCCGTTTTACTTCTAAACTACTGTGAATTTTCCAACACATGTATATATATTCTGAGTTGTCTTTTTCTGTAATACAATAATAAGTAAATTATTTTTTTCTAAACCTTACAGAAAAAAATATTTTGCACAAAAAGTACATTTTTGCTACCTATTTTTCAAATTGCTACTTCTTTCACAGTATTTACGTCAACTGTTCAATCTTACATCAACGTATAATACATTATTGAAAAATGATTATAGTTCACTCGAGCTGTTTCCCTTAAATTTTTCTGTTTTAAAATCAACAGCTGAGATACCCTGCTGTAAGTGTAAGTTCTGAAAAGACTCCTGGTTTTGCTTCTTTAAAAAAAATATTCTAGTCATAGGACGTACTATTCTAGCTGTTCTTGTTGCTCCATGACATTCATATACCATCACAGAAAGTTATGCCCTCTGTTGATCTGCGGCATTTATAGATGACCCCAAAAATGAAATGTCTGCTTTAGGTGACATTTTTGATATCCTCTATTGAACTTTTAACATTCATATATCTAAATAGACATAAATGCCCTCTGTTGAATGGTGACATTCAAAGATAACCACATATAAGAAGGTCATCTATTGTATGGTGACATATCACTGCAGTATTTAAATAAATTATATTTAACAACTTTTTATAAATTTCTGAGATATGCATTGTAATGTTATGTGTTGTGATTTATCGAACTTTGATGATTTAATTTTTTTTATAATGTAAATATTTAAATAAGTAATGTCGTGTGTTTGAAATTAGTGTATATCATTGTTGTTTTATTATAGTTGAGGGCCGCAGGGAAGAGCGAATTGTAAATTTGACTGTGTTTTCTCCTTGTTAAATAAAGTTATTATTATACTGATAAAAACAAAGCAAAATGATATATAATGTAGACTTCTTTTAATAAATGACAAAATTGATCAAAATCAGTAGCAGAATGCACTTTAAGATGAACACTTCAAACAATTTTGGAAACCTTTAAATCGGCTGTCCTAAAATGAGTTTGTTTACCCATGGGAAAACCCTGTTCGTTCCGTTCTTTAGGGGATAGACCTGGGTTAAACTCAATGACATGAAAGAAGTACCCTTTTCTCCTTTGTTTAACTTTTTAGTCTTAGAAAAACAGTGCCTTTAATATTAGACTGCATCATGTAATAGGATAACTTATTAATTGACTAACTTTATTAAAGAAATCATGAATTAAAATCATCTTGAAATTCACTGTGTATAATATTTTCTTTATAAATGAGCTTTATAATACAGTTTATTTGATTTAATAAACATGGATTATGACAGTCTAAATTGACAAAAACTGTAAAACTGAGAATATATATCTGGAGAATCTTTTCTGTCGCAACTGATCAGTGAACATCATATGAAAAGCCAGGCAGTTGAATCTATTCAGCTTTCAATAGAACAGCGGGATAGTCTACCACAGTCACCTGTCCCGACCAGCAAAACTCCGTCTGCTTTACCTCAATGTTCTGACTACATGTTAGCCTATAAAGGCAAATATAGTAGCTAAAAAAAGAAAGTAATGTGACCTGCCGAGCCTTGCTGATCGATATGCACAGTCTGACACCATTCTTATTGTGTCAACTGACTATGAACCTGTCTTTTATTCTGCTTTTCAGATGTTGTGGCAAGGAAGCAACTGATGGCAGAAAAGGATAGAATATGCTCATGCCATTTCAAAAATGGAGATAAACCAGATCCAGTGTTTTTCCCATATGATGAAGGAAAACTGTTTCAATTTCCAGAGCCTGTTTGTGAAACATATGTGCACTTTTTTCAGATAACTGCCAGAGACAAGTTTCTGGAGTTTTGTTATGGATAACCTACAAGTTGATGGCCATAACTATGGTGTATAAAATATTTTTAAAAATGTTTGTTTGATTGGTGTTTAATGCGTACTCAAGGGTATTTCACTTATATGACGACGGACACAAATATAGAACATCACAAACAAATCTGCTCCCTGTTACCTCTGCGAACACCAGGGCAACAGAAAGCAACCTCTGTTCTCGCCTCTTACGATCGACCAAGGAAGTAGAGGGAGTATTCTGCAGGGCCATGGCCTACCCGCTCCCTCACAGGGCTAATAGAGTTGTGAGTTTACTCTACTTTGTGAAACTCATTAGTAACTATAATGCTACAGATGAGTTATGCTTTGGGCACTATAAAAAAGGAAACTTTAGAAATATAATAACCATAATTTTCTTATGCCACTTACCAAGACCACAATTTCATAACCAGACAATTTCTGTATTTTTAATACAGAGCGTCACAGAAAAGCCAAATTACAGATTTTTTCTGTATTTTTAACTTAATATTTGGATAATATAGGGTTCAAACTTTAGATTTTTTTTTTAACAATTATCGTGTTAAGGAATGAAATGTACATATATATATCTGAAAAGTAGGAGAGAAATTATAACAATTTTTTAAATTAAAATATTTGTCCTTTAACATTTCAATTGGATTAAAAAAGGGTTCATTAAGACCAAAGAGTTCACAAAATAGCTTTGAATAAGACAGATATAGATTCTTGAAAAATGATTTTCAAGATTGACATAGTAATCTCTTCCAATTTTCATCTATTGGCCTATTGACATTTTTGCTGTTGTTGAAGTTTGACCAAATCGGAATAAACCTTCTCTAAGATACTGAAGACAGTATAAGTTCATACAATATTACGTTAAGAGAGAGGAAAAAAAATGAATAGAAAATGTTTCCACTAGACCAGGAAAATTTACAGTTCAAGACAAACAAATGGGTAGGTCAGAATCAAAATTCTCAATCATTCAGAAAAAAATAGATGAATTTAAATCTCTAGAGAAGACTGAGACTATTGGGAAAATGAGACCATGTCAGTTGGAAATCAGGATTATAGATCTAGGGCTGGTGTTAATGGTTCGTCTGAATATAACAGGCTAACGGCTGGATAAAAGAACGGGTTACAAGCCTATGATCTGCTATAAAGAAAATCCTCTGAAAAGCCAATTGGATAAAATCTCTGCACGTAAGAGAAATAATCAGAGAAATTCCATGCAGGTACATGTATAACTGGGGTAGGACTTAAAAGTGTAAAGAGGATATAAATTGTATAAAGCTATTTTCTTCCTGAATTAGCAATTAAATATTATTGGTTAATTTCTAATATAGGTTATAACATGTAATCAGCAAGGTTAACAACTAAGGTTTAAATAAATTCTAGGCAAACATTTGGATTAAATGCAATGGCTTCTATAGAGAAAGATTATAACCTAAATTTGATGATTTCATACAATGGATTATATGGAGAAATTTTAGAGCTAAGACTTGATGACACTTTATGGTTTCTATGGAGAAAGCATATAACTAAGATTAAGTGTAATCCATTTCTATTAAAAAAAAAAACCATCTACTTCTGAGATTTCAACAAAATTTATGCCATAATTTCAGTGCAATAAGGTTGCCATTTCATTTTTATATTTTTTTTTAATTGAACAATGTTAGCAATGATTTATAATGCCCATTTTGACTGTAGGAACATTTTATGGTACAATGTATATTTCGTACCACATTTTGCCAGAGAAAAGTGTAAAGAAAATATGTTGATTAAAGGCATTTTTAATTATTTCAACATTAGTGTTTTATATGAATTCTGACATTTTCATACACAGATAATTGAAAAGTGCTTTGTGAAACTTTAGTTTTTTAAAATATCTACAACAAGAACATGTGCTTTGATGCTGGAAATATGAATTCCTGCTATCATGGGGGAAAAGAACCCAATGTTTTTGTAATTACTGAGATTATCTAATGGGTTATATAAAAAATAAGTCACAAGTAGCTAACCCTGGATTGTGATTTAAACATGAATTATTGTTTATGGATTCATTCCTTAGAACACTTTATTACAAAACAGCTTGATTGATTGGTGTTTTACACTGTTATTAAGGGTATTTCACTTATATGTTGGCGGTGTATTCCAACAATAATGGACACCAGCACAACCATTATGTGAAGCATTTACATACTGTTGGAAAGTTATTTTTTCTCCAGTCTTAAGTAAAGACAGTATTCTAACTTTTCAAACAAACTGCCCTAAGCGATGTGACAGTCAGAGGGAATTACATAACAGAGATTTAATTCAAATTATTTATTTTATTAAATTAAATATATAATATCAGAAAGATCTACGATTAAAGCCAAATCCAACTCATACTTATAGATAGATATGCACAGTTTACATGAAGAATAATAAAAAGTTAGCCCAGTCAGAGTTAATCTTTTCCCATGCCCTAGACATTGCAAATGACATGGCAAATAGTACCAAATGAGTCCAGATGACTGCAGTGATTAACCTTTTACAGGCCTAATAAAGGTATCCCTATTGCTCAATTAACAACCTTCCCACCTCATTTTCTACGTCATATTTGTCGTATTTGCCCTTCACATTAACACTGTTAAGACTGTATGCTGTCATGTAATGGAGAAGCATGTGATCACTCTAATAAGTCAGATTCCATACACCACCTTATGTACAAGTATGGAATAACAAAGCCTAGGGCCTGTTCATGATCTGGGATTAATCTCATCTTAGCTGAACTTGATCCTAATGTCATTTAGATTCATTAATAGGGGTATTATGCCATGCTTGAGGGTATTTCACTTCTATGATGGCAGTTTTCAATGTACTTCCAAAGAGTGGACAGCCCCACAACCATAAGGTGGAGTATTAGACACAAATGCTTTGTTGGTAAATTAATATTCCCCCATAGCTGACAGCATAAATATACTTCAGTTACTAGTATATGGTATTTAGCCAGAGGGCTCTTCGTCATTTACACACAATACCCTTAGCATTCGTCATTATGGTCATTATTGTTTCTGACCGGTGTCGGTTGTCATCCCTCAAAAGGCACCTTCCTAATTACAGTTAATTGGATTAACTTGAAGTAAGATTACGCTGTGGAATAAAAGCCAGGCCTTTCCTAGCTATTAAGGGATTTTGAGACGTACCATGTCTTTAGGTATGGCCTGTTGGCTGGTAATTTCTAAATTTTTTAGGACAATAAATTCTGGTATGAAGACTTTGTTTGTATAACTGGTGTTAACACTATACTTTTGGTTATTCCACTCATATGCTAAACCATGTGACAGCCCAATAGCTCAATGAAACCACCCTCCCATGGAAACACACAAAAAAATGATGCTAAACAAATATAACACATCAGAGTGGCTTCATGTTGCATGTCTGTTCTGGGGCATTAGGAACAGCTGGGTCAAACTAACAGTTAAAGGTATACCTTTAACAAAATATCTTGACAGAAGAACAGATAAACTATTGGATCTTTCAACTTTATCTAAAACTGTAGTTCAATAAATATTTCTGACAATCAAAATCCAAAATTACACATTTTTACCAAAATAGTTTAAAGGTTCTCACACAATAGTTGCCAACCGCCTGAAATGTAAGCCAGAAACATGGAATATTACAAACAAAACAGATGACAACTGAAGACAAACATGCTCTTACCTAAGACTGCCAGGTTCAGTGTTGAAACATTGTGTTGATTTAACTTTTCTTGCATGCCCGGGTGGGAGAGGTCTGCATAGCAGTATTTCCCTGACATTCTGACACAGGTAGTAGAAGACTGTGTTAAAATCCAACTGTGGAGAGGTGGAACATTGAAATGGTAAATTGGTATTCCAGGGTAAACAGCTATGAGGAAAACATTGTTTAATTCACTAGACAGTAACTGCACATGGTCAGTCGGACTGTTGCATGTATTGACAATTGACTCCCTACTCTCCGTCCAGTTATTACGCTTGTCTGGCCAAGTTGAATATTGGATTGTCGCTGACCAGAGCTTGCCTATAGGACCTCCAAGCTTACAGAATAACTTCGCAGTGACAGAGCTCCGGTGATAGTCAGCGGCAAGCGACTGGCTCAATACCACTGGCTCAGTATGTGTGAGCGGGCTCAATTCAAAAGCTGCCTCCTATCAGGGAAGCAAACTCTCTGGTAATAGTCAACACATGCACACACACATTTCCAGCCTCTGACAACCACGAACACTTCTAATCAATTCTCTCACTAGATAATTTGTTGGTAGGCCTCTAACAAAAGTGGTCCATTTAATGCATCAATCTACGACATATACTAAGGTGGGTGTTTGAAACAGGTTGAGACCTTAATGTGGCAAACCCATAAAGCCTATAACTGTAGTGTCATTTAAAATAATGCTGAGGAAAATCTGCTGTTATTAGAGGAGATAATGAGGACTTGAGTGACATAGAGATACACTACTCCCACCCAGGACCACCTGTAACCAGCAGCATACATAAACACCTTCATCTAGTAATGGAAATCAATTTGAAGAAAGCCAGATGCAATCTATTGGGTTCTGTCAACAGATGTATCTTTTAGTATCGACTCAAGAAAACATTTGCTGTCACATGTGTTAACCAGCATTTAGTGAAGAAATATGTCAAAGACCATGACCCTAGGTCATACTCAGTTGTCAAGAAAACATGAGAAGCTCTCTTGGAACATACATGAATATCCGCTTTGTCAAAAGGGGTTGTAAACCTAAATGAGCCAGTGATAATATTTAGATATTTTATTTTTTTATTTTAGAAAAGATTTGTTTGTTGGTTTGATTGAGGTTTAAAGTCGTACTCAAGGGTATTTCACTTATATGATGACGGATTGTCGACTTCAAACTTCACCTAGCCTTATTACCAGCGGAAAACCGTGAAGAAAACACGTAAAAACCACCCCCGCAATTGGCAGAGCCACAACATTTGACTTGATCATATACCTGATAGTCGACAGGTGGAGTCTATCACGTGAAAGTGAATCCATTGTGATTAGAGCTGCGGTCTCCATCTACCAGGACCAGAGCTCTAACCAACTGAGCTGAAGAACTTTAAGTTAGCATCATAATCAATAAGCTTTTCAAACAGATTGCAGTCAAGAATATAATAAAACCATTAATAAACAACCTACATATATAATTGATAAACTATTCAATTTGACCAAGCAAAAATTCAAACTCTAGCTATTAGAATTCATGCTAATGATTATTTTAACAAAACTTTAATTGACTGACAACTGAAAAGAAACAAAAAAAAAGAATGGTTGCACAATAAAGTTTTCAACAACCAAAAATAATTCAGATAAATGCACAGGTCAAATATATGTTTGTTTGTTTGATTGATTGATTAGTAGAAGTTTAAAGATGTACTCAGGGGCATTTCACTAATAGGGCGATAGACTGTCTATTTCACACTGTCACTTGCCTAGAAAACAAGGAGGAAACCTTTATACAAAATACTGGCTCCTGTGATTGCCAGAGCCACACTGTTTGGCTCACCCATAACCTGATGATAGGCAGGAATATTTAATCGCATAGACAGTACATTAAGTATGATTTGTAAGCATGACATGCTAATCACTATAAACCCACAGGCCACAAGTGAAATACATAAGAATATAGAATACACAGCTGTTCTGTTGTTTCTATAATTATTAATATTAATTTCATTTTACAACATGGCCCAACAGATTAGGTGATACTAGTGGTGTTAAAATTTAGTCCAATATAAATATAATCAGGAGAAACATATTGACTACAATGAAACATATACGGTACTGTATATTCCAATTGAACTCAATCATAATTACACACATTGCTGCAACAGGAACATGTGGGCATTACGAGAACAATTATATAATAGAAACACTTTCTTGGCAAATCACACTAAATGGATTAAAGTAACGGTAGGAGTTCTTGCTGGTGAAATTGATTTCTTCTGTTGAGAGTAACAATTCACTACCTGGTGTTGATTTCAGGTCTTTAGTCATCAGCTGCCAAAAGCTACCATAAATAACCAAATACATTTAGTTTTTCCTAAACTTAAAAAAAAAAAAAAATGCCTGACCATTAGTCGTGATGCAATTTTCCTAAAGCAATCTAATATAACTTCGATCAACTGATTGCAGAATTAAAAACTTTTCAACAAAGATGATTGCAGGACACTGCAAGGCATCATAAACAATCTTCTAGGGCCAGTTGCTTGAAAGACCTTAAAGGTCTTCCCAAATGGTTCATACCTAGAAAACGTATAAAAATAGTCCAATATTCACGGTTTGTTTTGTTTGATTGGTGCTTTACGTCGTACTCAAGGGTATTTCACTTATATGACGACGGACAATAATACAGAACATTACAAAAAAATTTGCTTACCGTTACCCTTTAGCTCTGCGAACACCAGGGCAACAGAAAGCAACCTCTTTACTCGCCTCTTACGATCGACTGAGGAAGCCGAGGGAGTATTCTGCAGGACTGGCCCACCCGCTCCCTCACGGGGCTGGAGCTATTCGAGGTGATTTAGGGTACTGTATTGAACCAAATTATAGACACCTGTTATATGAAGTTAAATGAGTACCTGAGCTTGGTTCCACTTTAAAAGTTGGCTTTCTTTTATCAGGCATCAATTTATTTCCTTTTACATTTAGTAAACAGGATGGTGGAAAACCTGAAAAATAAAATATATTTACACTGTGGGATCTTTTATCACTTTAAACAATTGCAGTGTATCATATTATCCCTAGAATTACTCGACGATCCCATCTAACCTAAATATATTTCTCAACTTTCTCATTTTATTATTTTTTTGTTTGTATTGTAAGTTGGGGTTTAATATTGAACCCATGGGCGCTGCAGCAATTGCTAGTCACCTCAATTCATATGAGTTTTATAATCTGAAGTAGACCTGAGGATTGAAATCTGTGGGGATCAGTTAAACTACATGTTACTGTTGAGTTCAAAACCTGCTGTCTATATTGTCCTGGTATCAGGGACTCCTTGATGGTATGTTTCGTGCAGTCTCAACATTAAAAGCCTAATGAGACACCTCAAAAATATGCTGTAATAAAGATGGCAGCACTTACTTTCCCAGATGCATAAACATCATAGTCTTCTGGCATTATATATATATATATATACACGCAGAGGAAATTTCAAGAAAGTTAAATACCGGGCACCTGTGGAGAGGTCTTAGGTCGACAGTATACATGAGTGCTCAAAAATGACTAGGTGTTTGACCATCCAATCAAAACAACTGATTTCAAAGAAAAACCTGTCATAATCTTGGCTTACGTTAATGCTTGTTATATTACATGACCTTGGTCAAAATGCACGCTTTAGAAATTTTTTGTCATGTATGTTGTTCAAAATGACATGTCGTCAAATAATTTGACGTGTAAGCTTGGGCTTTAGTCATGTAACATAGCACACCGGAAACGTCAGGTAACAATTTCTTCGAAGCAACGTGTAGGTTAAGACCCCAGGGTAAGTGTATTTTCTCCAGTAAAGTAATTACTCCTGCCCATGCACATTTTGACCAAGCTCATGTAAGATAACATAAATTGACAGGAGACAGAAATATAAACGTGAAATAATAAATACCAGAAATATTTCTCTTTGAAATCAGGTGATTTGATTAGCTGGCTAAACGCCCAATCATTTTTAAACACTCAGTCACATATACAGTTATATATTGCAACTTAAAACACACTTGGCCCACCATACATTGTTGCATTCAGCTACTCTCTCCAGCCTGATTAGCCAGTGAGTAATTCCTCCAACAAGGAACTACTCAAAGTCATATTAACATAGATCCAGGCAGTGCCGGATTTAATAATAGACTGAATATGCCTATAGCCAATATAGGTCTATATATATATATATAGGGCCCCAAATTTAGTAGTCCGAGTGGCCCTGACGTTTTATTTTTGATAAAGCCCATCAGTAAATAACTCAAAAACTATCGTCTGAGCCCCTCGGACTACAAATTTAGGTGATCTAAATATAGGGGGCTCCAGCCAGGGTTCATCAGTTCATAATATTATTGACACTGTCACAGGTCTTTCTTATAGAGAGGGACCTCACAATTGGAATAGCCTAGGGTCTCTCTTTCCAATGCAGTCTATACTGCTATGTTAACATGATAACCGGTTAATAATGAAGATATCAACTTTGGCTAGGCCGTTACAAGTTACCCCTGGAGTTTTCGATTCTCAAAAGTTCAGAAGAGATTCCTTTCGACATCTCTATTGTCCACTTTGTTCCATACAATAACTTGGAAAAATACTGGCTGTTTTTCACAACAAACAATAGGTGATAATTCTCGGGAACAGCAAAACCATTTTGTGAGACCAAGATGAAATCACACTGCTAACACGTGTTGATGTTGTTGTTGTATAGCTGTTGTTTACAGGGGGCGCTTTTCCAATGACGTTAAACACGTGGATATTTCCTCAAAACCGAATCACGGAGAGCTTTTTATGGAGTACTTTTGTCATCAGTGGTACATTGATAAACGAATCTAAAATTGAAGAGAAATAATGAAAGGAAAACTAAACAAAAAATCACAGTGGCTCGTGTAAATAAGTCGAAGTATTAAAGATAAACATGATATGGTCTTTCTATAGAGGAAAAAGTCTTAAGTCTGATATAAATACAAACAGTTAATTTCGAGCTTTATTTGTGCATTATTTAAGTGAGGGATTTCATTATGGCCTTACAGGCAAGAGTAATCGATACTTTGACAAGTGGCAACTGTGACACATCTGTTACCTAGTACTAGCAGTACCGCAGTATTTCAAAGTTCAAAATGAGTTGGTAATTGATAAGATCATTGTTTTTTGATTTTGAGATTTTTAGATAACTGATTTTATCTGGATAGTTGAAACTTTGGACAGGTAAAGTATCACACGCACTTTATATTTTATCCTCTTTAAAGTTCAACAATCGTTCTGACATTCGGAACAAACAAAAAAGTTGTAAACTCAGATCCGCAAGCAGTAAGGCCTAGGGTTCTTTTTCTTAATTATTTGAATCATAAAATGGAACGAAATTAAGGAAATACCACCGTGCCATTTTATGAGCGATGTGTCCGGGAAAACGTTTAATTAATATCGTTTTACCTTCCCCTATTTTCAAGTTATGCCTTGAAAATTACCCTATTTTCAAGTTATGCCTCTAAAACAAGTTCCCCTATTTTGTTTTACAAGTTTATAAACCTGTGCAAAGATCGACCATTCAGTGTTTTTTTTTTTTTACCTAGTCCTGTAAGCTACATGAAATTTAGAATTGCAAAATCATTAAGAAATAAATCAGAGAGTTTCAGTCTGAAATGAGTGAGGCTGATCATCCATTTCTATTTAGGTGTTGCTTGAAATGCCCTTCCAAATGAATAGAATAATAATTAGCGCTAAATGACGTCTAGCTTCCCATATATTAAGGTATTAACGCCATAGGCCTATTAAAGACATCTCCTTAATTTTCACAAGGAATATAGCAATTAAAGTGCACTGTCTTCGATATAGTCTTAATAAAACCTTCCTTGGCAGCTGCCAGCCACAAAATTGTATCCACATTTACTTGGTAACAGAAGGTCACTGTGACAGTCACACCCGATGAGATATCGCTAGGAGATGCATAGAAGGATTTGTTTTATGACCAGATTGAAAGCAGTGTAGGTTCCTTGTGAAAATGTAAAGCATGGCGTTTATACCTGACATTATGATATAACATGGTCAAAAGAAAATGGGGAAGGTAAGACATCATTTAGAGTTTAATAATCATCTGGGTGTATGTTGTCACAACGGATCATTGTGTAATAGGTAATAGTCTATCCGATAACAAAAACACATGGACGCACTTAAAACAAACTTATCTGTGACCTTGTTATTAATTGCCTTGAGTCTTTGACTTTCCACCTCAAGACAAGTAGCATTTATATCACATGATTAAACAGGTCTGATTCTGCTAGGCATTTCATGATCTGGATCTCCTGCAAATTATTTCTATTTTATTAGAGGACTGATCCTGAAGGTTACAATGTCTATTATACAAGCTTACACTAAATATCCTTCACTAATAAACCATGGAAATAGTCACTTTGACTTTAAAATTAGCACTTTTCAATTTTGCTGAAATGTTCTCACAGGCTATTACCTTATTTCTGTTAATACAGTAACTGTTGGCTTATTGCTAGTTTATGGTTTTTTTGCTGCTATCGCCAGTAAAACAAATTAAAATTTTCAATAAATGTTGTGTTGACAAAAACAGGAAAAATTCTCTTTATGATACACTTTTCATTTAAAGTAAGGGCTATTGTCTCCATCCTTTTGTTTATACCTCACTGGTATAGCTGCAAAAACGCCCTGCTCTTCCTTTCCTTTCTTATTACATGTAACAGCCACTAACATTTGTGTTTACCATGAACAGCTTTCATTAACAATGTGGACATAAATTCCCTAGCTGTACTCGCTACTCTGAATATATCAGGGGCTTTTAGCAACATACACACTGAAAATATTGATTATAATTCACACATGCCAGTTTTTTTAACACACATTTATATGCCAACATGTATGCAAATAATAACAACACTGAAGTGCTGGATGAGGTTTAAAGACCTAAATCTATGCAGGCTATTGAAGCTTTAAAGGAATGGAATTATGAAATTCACCCAGGGAACAAACCCAAATTGTTAATATCCCACTTGGAAAGTTAGAATAAATTTAAAGTGTGAAGACAAATGACAAATTTCCCAAAACTTAAAACAGTCTGGCTAAATAAATCTTTATTGGATGATTGCCATGTCAGGGGTAGAAACTAACTTTTTTGCCATCGGGCCAACCGGGCCTGCAGGTTTCTTGAGTTTCAGGCCCGATAGCAAAGTTACCGGCCCAGCATCATCGGTAGCATGTCAGTGGGTTCCAAATCTACAGTCCCATCAAACAATTTACAGGTCCAACCTAATATTGATATTCTCACACCTTGACAATTTTTGTGATTTTAGGTCCCTGTATTTTCTTTAAAGGGAAGCCCATACTGAGCTACCCTGTTCTAGTAATATAATTCTTCAATCATCAACTTAACCAGGCTGTTTTTGACATCTTTTGATATATATAGGGTCAAAAAATCTACAGGCTAGTCGGGCCTGCAGGTCTTGAAATTTACAGGCCCAACACAAAATCTACCAGGTTTTGGCCTGTGAGCCAGCTTAATTTCCACCCCTGATAAGTGTACATTTATTTTACTTATTATAATATGAGAGCTTTGCATTTGAAAAGGGAAAAAGAGACCTTACAAAAAGCCCTGCACAATATCCAAAATGACTGGAAATTTGTGTGTTAAAGACTGAGCCAAGTTTGGTTTGATATCACTATTAAGGATCAAATTCAATGTTTGAATGGAGTTTTTAGACAGACACTTGAAGACTCCCAAAAACACAATTCTACTGATTTCTTGTTATTCTTAATAAATCCCCAATGATAGAAAACAACCACATATTGCTCTTTTGAGACTACTCTTGATTTTTATTTTTTTTAATGATCACTTCAAAATTTGTAAGCATTTCTTAATGAAGAAGAACCTTTATCTTAGTAAGCAATACATGTATGTCTGAAAAGATGTCTTAGTAATTTTTAGAGTTATAATATATAGACATAACCACCATAAAGATGGCAAAACATGTGCTCTGTTGTAGTTTCCGAATAGCGAATATATTGATAGTATTTATACTGAAACAGTTATTTCTGAGACAGGAGATGGAAGTCAAGTGTAGCTTCAATTTGGAGATTATGGAGATCGACAAGAGCAAAGCACTCAGATATACATGTATCTGCTGGCATATAAGATATCCTCTTTTGATAAGTTATGTAACTATATATAAGCTTACAGATTTAAGTTCACTGCCAAGCACTGTGGTCATGTTACATTGTACTAGAAACCATACTTCAGCAACATTCTACTTTGTTGGTACATTTTTAGCAACCTTATTTATTATTACTATTGATTAGTCAAGTAACATTTTAATTATGAAAGGAGCAGGAACTGATCATTTGTTACATACATGTATTGTGCAAGCAGCTGACTGTAAGGTAACGGAACTGTTTCAACTGAAGAAGTCTGAAGCAGACCTGTGACCACTGCTTACATGTGTACTGAAGCCGAATGCAACCTCTTGAAAGCATTAATACCTGATAGTGATTCAAACGTCACTAGAGACCATAACTACAAGTTATTTTTTAAGCCTCTCAATCAATATTTATATATCTGTTCAGGGGACATCCTGTGTTTGATTATTGCTAGAGGCTCAGTCAGGTTTTCTCTATAATTATTATTAAAAATTTATACCGGTGATAACAGATGAGATTCTGTTGTCCACCAACTTTGATATCATATAAAAAAAAATTTGTCTGATGTTGATGGACTGACTACTGGAAGCGCAAATCTCTGGAGAGTACATGTATGTGAATGTATGCAGTATAATTTAGTTTACAAACTTACATGAACAATGAGCACAGTAGACCATTTTTATTGTCTGTCCAAATATCCAAAGAATTTTAAAAGATCAACTGACATATATTTCATTTAAGTAGGAAAACAGAAACCCCAATCTCCTAGCTGTACACATTCTGTGTGCACAGTTGACAAAATGTATGACTCCATTGATCATGTTTTACGCCAAGCTTAAGGGCATTTCGCTTACATGACGGAGATGTATTCAAACAATAATTGACAATAGCACAACCAAGATGTGAAGCATTTCCATAATATTGGCAAGTTAATTTTCTCTCAGTGTTAAGTAAAGACAGCACTGCTACTCTTTAAACAAATTGCCCTCAGCAAGAGGACGGTCTTGGACTGGAGTACCAGTTTGAATTGAAAACACAAGCAACAAGGCTCAGCTGTGACATCGCCAAGTAGGCTATATCATTTTATTGGACCACACCTTCACTTGAGCATGTTTTGCCTTTTACATGTCCAGCTGATCTCAAAGCCAGACAGTCCATCTATCAGGACCATGGCGGGAAAAAGAAGATAATATGGGAATGTCATTGCTGAGAAAATTACCGATAGTCGTGAGACATTTGAGCAAAAAAAAAAGTCAAAGCTCATGTTATTTCGTTGGTTCATGGTAGAAAAAGCATTTTAAACCCAGCTTGTACTGTTTACAATAAAATAATATGTGCAAAGTGCGCCAATCAAGCTACCTCAGTAGGCCATAACACCAAGCGTTTCTAACACAAATAGTTGAAAAACAAAGATTGCCCCGTCAAAACGTATGGAATTTGTACGTGATAGTAGGCTTGTGTGGAGCAAGGCTTTTATTTTTGTCAGTACAATAGTTCAGAGCTTACTATATAAGAGATTTATGACTGATCAGAATTATGCGTGAGACACACAAGCAATTACCATTCGGTAAAATTTCGCACCGGTAGGTATGCTCAGGCCGTCAACAGCGATTATGATCGCCAAAGCCGTTCAGCTGACCAGTGACTCGTATCAAACATGTTTAATATTTCTGGCCGACTTTAAATCACCAGCGACAGATCCCAAATGTGTTCGTGCAAACGAGTTCAGGTTTGCAAGCGAATCAATGCTGATAAACCTTTCCGAAATCGAGCTTTTCTCACATAACACAAAATGGCAACTTCCACTAAGCGAAATTATTTTCAAAAACATTTCTGTCCTCCCATCTGAGTCTACATCTTAATCTTCGTTTGCTGAGTAAATATATTTCTGTTTTCATCTCGCAGTATTGGACAACTCACATGACTTATATGTTGCTTTTTCAAAGCAATACTCCCAGCTGAAATGACCCCAATATTCCTTGAAAGGTACAGTTAAATATACTTAAATATGGTATCGACTTTTTGTTTCTTGATTTCATAAAATAACCTGAGGGTACAGCTGCATATGGTTTTTTTTAACGACTTAACCAAAAATACAGTAAATAAACAAATTATAGGAGGATATTTTTAAATCAACAGAAATCAGAACATTGCACCGGATTCCTTCATACATGAAGTTATAAAAATGCTGAAATCCGAAACTAATACGCATTAAATTAATTTGTTTTGGTCTCCTCAAATTTAGAGCTCACACGCTAAGCAATACAACAATAGGTATAGGTAACCTAGTGTGAAATCGATGAATTGTGTTAATTCCCGACCAGAGGAAGAAGTTAATGTGTGTGTTTGGGGTTTATGCAACAGGGACGCTTCTAGATGGTTGAATCCCATAGGTCGGGAATTCAATTTTTAAAAATGATTTTGTAGTATAGGCTATCAGTTTGTCCTACGCCTTCCCACATATGCAGTCTATTCATAAATGCCCTATTATGATTTCTATCATTATAAAACTATTGATCAGAATAACCCATGCATTAATTGGCATCTAGAGCTGAACATGTACTTCCAAACTGTTTGACTTCCATACTCTGATAGATCAATACATGACAAATGTCAGTCATAATTTAATGAATCTTTTCTTTCTCATTTACTTTGAAGTTTGAAAAAGAGAAACAAAGAACTTGAAGGAGTTCAAGAAATCCGTTAAAATTATCCAAAATATCCTAACTTCCGCTTTTCAATACAATTTGGCCTCATTTTTGGCCAACAGGCCAATAATTTATGTATACTACTGAAGTCAAACCAATACTTTTTCAGTTTCATTATTTTTACTTTCAATGATGTTACACGTAGCACTGCAGACCAGTAAAATATTTACTAAGTAATTAACTTTCATATATTGGTCCCCTGGTCAGGAGATGATAATAGGGAAATTCTACCCTTCAGCTTATAGATTGGTGCTGTACATTAAAAATATGGTTGACTGTTTTGTTTATGTTTTCCTTATGACTGGCAGATAAAATTACCCAAGTGTCACAGACACATCAACAAATGCGGCCGGAGAGCAAAACGTCATTCGCTGGGGTCACTGATCATCTTTTTTGTTGTTTTGGCTTGAAATCTTATTTTCATTGACCTGTCCATTTATGTCAACCATAAATAAATATCTACACTACATCTACGCAGTGGTGTCACTATAAAATGCGCTTAAAACTGACCGCACCTGGATCTACAAAGTGGTGTCACTATAGAATGCGCTATATAATGACAGACTTGACAGTACCTGAATCTAGAAACGGGATACTTACTGCTCTAAATATTTTCCATGCTCCAAGTTTCTTTTCCGGTGGAGACTTGACCATAAATCCTGAAAAAAGGACGATATCCAGTTCTTTCTGACTCATTATGATCAAAATTTCCTTAATGCGATTAAGCTGATGTTAATAAATCAGTGCTAATGTAAAAACATTTCCAGCTGATAATGGTAAACGTCAATCATCAGCTGCTCTATATAATGCGGCAGTAGTTCGACCATAGCTCTCCCAGTCAATTACATCTTAAGGCGACATTGCTATTCCAAAATTAATTCCTGACTTTTCTACTAAGCCTATGTTCTACTGAATTTAACACGAAGGCGATGTGTTTGAAAAGCCTATTCAAATCAAGTCCAAATCACTGTCCAGAAGTGACATTGAAAACGGAATATGGCCACAGATCGACTTCCTGTGTCAAAATGTGACTGATGTTTACTCGTCCATTTTGATTGGCTTAACTGCAATGAAATGCATCGCCTTGTCCAATCGAATCCTATGTTACAACAGGATACGTATGATGTCAAAAACAAAAAATCGAAAGTACTTGTTTTACGGGGATTTTCGCTGATATACGAGAAAGATACGGCCGTTTTGGAGCTGTTGTGTCCGATTTTAATACTAAAGGAAATGTCTTCCATAGAGGATAACACACGTAGGTTGTCTGAGTGTAAGTTTGATCAAATATTCGTCTATTTTTTTTTGGTCAGAATCTGATGACTAGATACTCTGATCGGGAAACTAGTGTTTTACATGTGTAACATCTAGGTCTAATTTATTAACCTATTGGAAACCTTGCAAACATATTAATGCGACTGTAAAACCATTTTTAAAAATATAATGGTATTGGTTTTGGTTTAGAATACGTATCTCGTAAGACGTTGAATTGTATATAGGGGTCTACTGTCAACTGGGATGTTACCAGTGCCACCTTGCGAAGTCTTTGTATCCCATTCCCATATAGTGGATGACTGAGTGAACTGAACAGGTGATAAAGTAAGAGAAGAGAAAGGTATCTGTCTGACGTTTTACTTTTAGACACTTATAGCATCAGAGAGATCAAACAGGGAGTGTGGGCTTAGTGCTGCGAGACATGATGTGGCTCTGGCAATCACAAGGTGATTTTTACAAGGTTTCCGCTTTGTTTTCCACCATTGTTAGGGGAGAAACAGTATGAAATGGATAATCTGTCATATAAGTGAAATAGCCTTGAGTAGGAGGTTGACCCTAATGAAACAAACCAGTCTCGTCTGCTTGCTAAAGCCAAAGTATATGTATGGTGGGCAAATTTAATTTTCAATAAGGACAGCCAGATAAAGATGTGTAATTAGTGTGAATATTAGTCTTTGTATAAGAAATGCCAGAATGAGATGTATCGTGGGAATATAAGTATTTCCATAAAGAAAGCCAGAATAAGGACAACCAGATACAAATGTAAAGTGGGCATATTAGTCTTTCTGTAAAAAAAGCCAGAAGTCGATGTGTAATGGGCAAATGCGTTTTTCCATTAGGAAAGCCGGATGAGGATGTATGGTGGGCAATAAAAAAGTCTTTCCATAAGGACAGCCAGAGGAATTTGTAAGATATGCAACATAAGTTTGTCCATGAGTCCGTCTGGTATGCAGGTTGTGTAGTATTACACATGTAAACAGTTTTTCCATACTTCAAAAGTAGTGTACACAGGTGTATAAGGCTTCCATAACTGACCATAAGTATGCCAGTGTAAAATGCTTTCTAAAGCAGTGTACACTGGTGTATAAGACTTCCTTCCAATGTACACAGGTGTATAAGGCTTCCAGAGGTATGCCAGTGTGAAATGCTTTCAAAAGTAGTGTACACTGGTGTATACGGCTTCCTTCCAATGTACACAGGTGTATAAGTCTTCCATAAATATGCCAGTGTAAAACGCTTTATAAAGTGTGTACACTGGTGTATATGAAAACATTTTAAGGGTACACTGGTGTATAAGGCTTCCTGAAGACACTGGTGTAAAACGTTTTATGAAGTACACTGGTGTATATGGCTTCCTTTCAAAGTGCACTTGTAAAGACTTCCTTTTAAATACCATACCAGTCTATGGTATTAGAATATAGAGTGTACTGTAACAGCCCTCAAAAATAGCTTTTTATTCTGATGAACAAACATTGATTACCACTGGTACAATACTATAACTTTGTTTGTTTGGCTAAATGGCTTGAAAATTTATTTAATAACTTGACAGAACTTCCATATGTGCAGTTATTAGGGTAATTTGTTTTTTAATCAGCAGGGGAAACTAGATTTTGTTAAATTGTTTGCTTATTTTTGTTGATAAATTATATAAATATTAAAAGATGTACATACATTTTCTTCTCTGTTTATCTAATACCCCATTTGTACTAGTTATGTTTTTTTTTTCATGTATGTCAGGAAAATGTGTTTGAATAATTTCCTCTGATCACATACATGCATGTTTGTACTATGAAAAGAGTTCAAGTTTGGCTATTTTCCAAATCTCTCTGAATGTTTACCTTTCAGTTTCACAATGTTCTCAGAGAGAGAATAAATACTAGGTCTAGTTAACATGCCCCCTGTCTATGGGACGTTTGTTTGACGAGTAGCAATGCAATTAACCCTCCAACATAAGGGAAATGTTTCACATCCTGGTTGTGCTATTGTCAATTATTGTTGGAAAAACTGCCATCATATAAGTTAAATACCCTTAAGCATGGTGTAAAACACTAATTAATCACTGTAGTAAACACACTGGGTACTCCGGTAATGGTAGGATTACTCCTCTTCTTAAAGGTTTGAGACATCCTGTGTTGGATTTTCGCTTTAAATTACATGTAGGAGGGCGGACATTTTTGTTTCAAAATACCGTAGTTAAAATAGGGCAAAATGGATTTGTTTGTTTGTTTGATTGGTGTTTAACGTCATACTCAAGGGTATTTCACTTATATGATGACGGACACAAATACA